>OU343217.1:996550-1104014 GCA_910596185.1 Chrysanthemum makinoi | reverse complement strand
ACGTAATTGTTTATTTGTCCGAGAAATATAATCTGTGTTATTAGCGAAAATCATTGGGTTGGTTTTGAGTGAAAAATATAACGCTTTACATGCAAACAACAAAAAACTAAATTTATATATGCTATACCAACAATGACCTCTTGAGTATTAAGCATGTCTTATTATTAGAAAAGGTTACAATAATACTTCTGTATTTGAAAAGGGCAATTCCATATATACCCAACTTAAACCCCATAATTCCATATTTCCCCAACACATGCTTTAAAAGCATTGTACATATGCACTAAAAACTTGTGTTTTGGGGAAATATGAAATTATGAGGTTTAAGTTGGGTAAATATGGAATTATCCCTATTTGAAAAGTACTTAAGCAACACTACTAAGTTAACCCATTCTTCATGCACCCTGATTTACTGACAAGAGGTCTCAGATTTAAACTTCAGTAACTACACATTTGGGAATGGCCATGGGATAGAAAATGGTCGAAATGGACTAATAAAAACGGTCACAAAAATATCTCATTTAAACAGCGTATATGTGAATCTAAAACTCGGCCCGTAACACTTACAAATTAATAAAAACTTCATCCACTTGTCTAAAATGTAGTTATATATAACGACCGGAAACTGACACTAGCTCAAATGTGTTTCATTACATAGGTACCCTTACAATACAAGATTGTGAAATCTAGAACTTCAATATACGATGACTAGCTCCAAGACCAGCATGATGGGCGGGCTAGCTCAAAAAAATCGTTTAGAATGATTGAGGATGTAAAACCCTGGATATGTCTTGTTTAAAGAAACAGTAAATTGATAAAAAGCTAAAAACATGATGTAATCGCAGTAAAAAAATCTTGCAGCCAACCAGAAAATAAGTAGATATGGTTCTACAAAAACTGTCTCATGAACCCAACACTAGATCATGAAACTATTAAGTATTTGAACTTAAAGAAGGTACAACATAGAAAAAAAAGAGAAGCTTCTGCAATGTATATGAACCTCAACCGCACGGACAACATTGCTTTATCCCTTATTGCAACATCAAGTGCAGCTTCACAGTCATCATTAATCACCAATGCATTAGCATAAATGTCATATAAGCGAGATAGTGATCCATAAAAAACCAATACAAACATCATCGTAGCACAGTTAGTTTTAACTAATAAGCATGCACCTCCCTTTGAAAGCAGTAGCTTAACCATATGTTATATACCAATTCGTTGGAATATTTCAATGTAGATGTTATGGTATCTACATCCAACAACACCTTCAGAATTACACATTTTTCTTTGCCACTTTCTTACTTAGATTTATAGAGGAGGCACTTGTTGTCCCAAAGTGTGAGTCGAAAATGAATTGCAAATAAACTGAATAACTATTATTTCGTCTAACATTAAACTGTTACATGTATGCGAGTATTTATAAGGTTCGCATGAACCATCATGACTATTCGGTTGGATTGTAACCGATTATAACTAACAAATAACTACTTTGTAACTACCATAACTACCATAACCGTATTTCGGTTATTTAACTAACTAACCGCCATAACTAACTTGCGGTTGTAAACTATCTAACGACCAAGTTTGGTCCTTCGTGTTTTGTTATCTTCATACGGAGCAATGTCGAGATTATTAGCTCACATTCTCCTCCTTAATCTTGATCGTTGCTCCGTCCTAAGTTTTGAACTCCGAGCATTTGTCGCATAGTCACGAACTTTAGTCTTGGTAAAGCTTTCGTTAAAATATCTGCTCTTTGTAATTATCCACTGACGTGTTCCACATTGATGTGTCCATTCTCTACGCATTCACGAATGAAATGATAGCGAATTTCGATGTGCTTGCTTCTTCCAATAAAAACTAGGTTCCTGACGAGTGCTATTGCTGAAATCTTGTCGACCTTCAGCGTTATTTTTTTCTCTTACCATCCAGTTAATTCACTAAGTAGTTGTTTTAACCATAAGGCTTGACATGTTGCCTCAAAGTAGTCCGCCATTAATTCTGATTCACATGATGAGAGCGCCACTGTTGGTTGCTTCTGAGTATACCAAGTAATAGGTGATTCTCCAAAATAGAATACTATCCCAGTAGTTCCTTTTCTTTGATCGGTATTGATTCCATAACTACTGTCGCTGTAACCTATAATCTTGCAGCCGCCTTCTTTCTTGTATACTATGTCATGCTCTTTTGTTCCTTTGATGTATCAGATTACTTGCTTCACTGCCTTCAGGTGGTGATCCTTCGGGTCTTGCATAAATCTACTGAGTAGTCCGACTGAGTAACTAAGATCTGGTCTTGTATGTAGTAAGTACCTGAGACTTCCAATTAAACTTAGGTAATAAGTTGCGTCAACTGAGTTTCCATTTTCCGCCTTGACCAACTTAGTGCCGGGATCCATTGGTATCTTTGTATCATTACTGTCTGTCATACTTGTTTCTTTCAAGATCTTGTTAATGTATCCTGTTTGCTTGATTGTAATCTCTCCTCTTGTCTGTGTAACTTCTATCCCAAGGTAATAAGCTAATAATCCTAAGTCGCTCATTTCAAATTTTACTTTCATCTGGGATTTGAACAAGTTGATTTCTTTCTTTAGAGAGCCCGTGACTATCAAGTCATCTACGTATACTCCAACTATAAGTGTAGAAGTCTTGCTTCTCTTCGTGTAAACTGCTTGTTCGAGATTACATTTCTTAAAGTCCAATGACTTCAAGGTTTGATCAAGTTTCACATTCCAAGCTCGTGGTGCTTGTCTTAAGCCATATAATGCCTTTGTGAGCTTGTAAACTTTCCCTGAATTTCCTTGTTGTATAAAACCTTCAGGTTGTGTGACATAGACTTCTTCTTTCAAATCTCCATGTAAAAATACTGATTTGACATCTAGGTGATGTACTTGCCATCCATGATATGCTGCTAGTGCTAAAATCAAACGAACTGTCTCGATACGTGCAACTGGCGCATATACTTCGTCGAAGTCTATTCCTTGTTCTTGTACATAACCTTTTGCTACTAAGCGTGCCTTGTATTTGATGATTTCTCCTTTTGCATCTCGTCTTGAAGACCCATTTAATTCCTATTGCCTTTTAATTTGTAGGCAAGGTAGCAGTGTTATAAATATCGGTCTTGGCGGCCGATATATCAGTGATATATCGCTTATCGGCGGTCCACCGATACGATATTTCACTTATCGGTCAAATTTATCAGTTGGTCAATATCGGACAAATATCGGTCAATATCGGTTATATCGGTCATATTGGTCAAATATCGGTTAAATATCGGTCAAATATCGGTCAAATATCGGTCAAATATCGGAATATCGGTCAAATATCGGTTAAGAGTGGGAAATACATAACTAAATGCATATACGATGTAAAATTTGTAATATTTATATAAAATATATAATTAAAAATATTAAATATAACAATAAAACTAATAAATATTTATAAATATGTATATAAAATATATAAATAACTATAAAAAAAATAATTTCTTTATAATTTAGGGTCTCCGTTATATCATTGATATATCGCCAAGACCGATATGGCGCTTGGCGGTGGTCGACCGCCGAGGGACCGCCAAGCGATATTTACAACACTGCAAGGTAGTAAGAGTCCATGTGTTGTTCCTGTTTATTGAATCTAGTTCAATTTCCATGGCCTTGATCTATTTCTTATACGTTGAAGCCTCCTTGTAGTTATGTGGTTCTTCTTCCGTAAATAGTAAGCTTTGAGGTTCAACTCTACGTGCATACTTATATATTTCCGTTAGGTCCTTGAGACCTTGTAATGGAGTGTCATCAAATATATCTTCTGAGTTCTTTATTGAACTAATAGTAGCTTCTTCTTCCTCTTCTGAGTGTGGGTTGTAAGTGTATGTTGGTGGGGTGACTGGAGAGTTTGGAACAGTAATTGGTTCCTGTTCTTGGTAGGTGTTGTCATTGTTCTCTGAGTTGACTAATGTAGTGTTTCCATTGTTGACTCCTTCTACCACAAAACTTACCCAAAATGAGCCTAGTATACTTGTTTCCTCTCTGTTGTTATCCCAATCCCAGGGTTTTGTTTCCATAAAACTTACATCCCTACTGACGTGTTTTCTCTTTCCTTTTGGATCATATATCCTACATGCTTTCGATCCTTCCTCTACTCCTAAGTAAATCATGGGTATGCTTCTATCGTCCAGCTTTTGCAGATGAGGTATCGTTACTTTGGCATAAGCTGTGCATCCGAATATCCTTAGGTTTTCTAGATTTGGCTTTCTGTTGTAGAGTGCCTCATATGGTGTTTTATCTATCAGGGCTCTTGTAGGTACCCTGTTTAGTATATAAATGGCTTGTCTGACTGCTTCCGCCCAAAATTTTAATGGTAACTTCATAGCTTTCATCATACTTCTCGTAGTAGATAGCACTGTTCTATTTCTCCTTTCCACAACTCCATTTTGTGAGGTGAGTATGGTGCTGTCAATTGTTGTGCTATTCCATTTTCTTTACAATATTTGGTGAATTCATAAGATGTAAATTAACCTCCCCTATCTGTTCTTAGCATCCTTAATTTTGTTCTCATTTCCATTTCAACTTGTTGTTTAAACTCCTTGAACGTGTTAAATGCCTGATCTTTTGATGTCAGAAAGTAGGCCCACATTAAACGTTTCCAGTCGTCCACTAACAAGAAAATAAGTTTCTTTCCAGAGTGTGTGGTTGGACTTATAGGGCCACAGAGGTCTCCATATATTAAATACAAAGGTTTCTTTGATCTAAACTTAGCTTGATTTGGAAATGGTGTCCTACTATGTTTTCCTAATAAGCATGCATCACAAATCTGTCCTGCATGGTTTATCCTTGGTATTCCTTCTACTAGACCTTTCCTTGTCATCTTGTTGATGTCGCCAAAGTTTAGATGACCTAATCTAGCGTGCCATAGCCATGCTTGGTTATCTACATTTGCTAAGAGGCATATGGGTGCTTCTATCTTCAATTTGATACTGTAAAGTCTATTCTTCGATCTTTCTATTTTCATCAACAGCTTCTTATTTTTATCATACAAAGTCAGTATATTTCCATCCATGATGATCTTACAACCTATTTCCGTGAGTTGTCCTAGACTTAGTATGTTGCTCTTAAGGTTTGAAATGTAGTATACATCCGATATTATCTTTTGTTCATGGTTCTTACAACCTAATAGTATAGAGCCTCTTCCCTTTATCTCTACATACGATCCATCTCCAAAACGTACACGTCCTGTTATGTGTTCGTCAATGTCTCTAAAATGATTCCTAATTCCCGTCATATGGTTACTTGCACCGTTATCTAAATACCATATGCTTATGTCTTCTGTAGCATATTTTCGGGGGTGAATCTGTCCTTCATTCAACAGAACTTCTTCGTGTTCAGCTTCATGTGTAGCCATTAATTGTGATGGTTCTTCGTCTTCTAAGATAAGGCTTGATTGTTCATGAGTTGTTGATGGTTCTTTGTAGTCCCTTTTAAAATGTCCAATTTTTCCACATTTGTGACATTTTACTTTGCTCATATCCCACTCATGGTTATTCCACTTTGTGTTTGATCTTCCTTTGTGAGTTGAGCCTTCCTCCTTTGAGTCATACTTATTCTTATTACGTTGCCAGTTTCCTCATGAGAAGTTTGATCTACCTCCGCGATTATTAAAACGCCTTCACTTTTTCGAGTGTTCGCCATGTGCGAATAGTAAGTTTTCCTGGCTTTCTACTTGTTCTCCTTTTCGGAGTTTTATCCTTTCATCAAATACCTTGAGTTTTCCAATGATCTCGTCTAAGGTAACGTCATTAAGATCATTTGTTTGTTCTATGGATGCAACTATATGAATGAATCTATCTAGTGTGGAATCTAATAGTTTTCATACTAAAAGTGATTCATCAAGTGTTTTTCCTAATTCTTTTGCCTTAGTGGCATAGCCGTTTAGTTTAGCCGTAAATGCATCCACCATGTCATCTTCCTTCATTTGAAGTGTTTGAAATCCAATCATTAATGATTGTAACCGTGCTTGTTGCACTCTCTCTTCTCCAACGTGTCTTTTCTTTAACGAATCCCATAATTCCTTCGTTGTTTTACAACCCGCCACTTGTAATATCACATCTTCGGTCAACGCTTGATAAAAGAAGGCGGTCGTTGCCTTATCCCTTTTATCATCTTCTTACGTATCTTCCTTAGGTTCTATCATTTCCCATAAACCTTGTGCCTCAAGTATAACCTTAATTTGAATTGACCAAACTGTGTAGTTTGTCGATTTCAACTTAGGGCATTGATAGTATGTCATAGGTGTTACGGGTTTTGGTGTGACTAAAGCGGTGTTAAGATCGCCAAGACATCCTAAGTCGCGCGTGCGTACGATCTTCACTTTCTAATGTTTGGGATTTTCTAACTAGTATGGTATTTCTACTATTACGGGAAAAATAAATTTCCAGGAATCCTAATAGTACGGGATTAATATATAGTTCTCGGGATTTCTTAATAGTATAAAATAAACTTCTATACTATCTTAATATAATAGAAATCCAAAGTTTGAATCGTGACCTCGTTGTTGTGTTAAACACAAACGTATTCCCTCTCTTGTGTCGGTACTTGAGTATTGTACCAACTATGTCTTTTTCTTTCCCTTGTTCACCAACCTTCGTTGTTTTTTTCTCATTGCTTATTTCTTGTCTCCAAAAATCAATTCGTAAGGCAAAAACTTTTCGGTCTCCTTTTGTTGTTATCGAGTTGTTTTTTTTCAATAAACTAAACGAGTTCCTTCTTTGCTATACCACACTTGTCCCACGTTGTCTCCTCTTTTTGTTTTCTCATTGCTTACTCCTTGCGTTTGTCACGCGTATCCTTTCCCTTTGCGTTTCTTTATCAACCGGTTCTTCTACACAAAGTTTCCCTTTTACTTGACGTCGTATTTCTTCTTCCTCGTTGCCTTAATCAGCAACAAAGGTTTCCTGTCTTTGTTGTCACGTTATTTCAGTCACCAACAAAGTTGTAACAATATTGTTCTTTCTTTTGGTTTTGTTGTCGCGTTCCAAAGATCACAACAAAACACGTCCACCAATTTTGTTTGATGCTTACGTTTGCAACTCCACACAAGTTCGATCGTGCACTATCTCCCTTGCGTTCCTAGTTATACAGGCGTCGTTCTTTTTATTTAAAACGCCGCATATCCCACTGAAACAAAAGTTCGAGCGTATGTTCTTCCTTGGTTGTTCTCGTTAAGAGTTTTGGTACCCAACGAGCGTGTGTAACGCTTGCTCTGATACCAATTGTTGTCCCAAAGTGTGAGCTGAAAATGAATTGCAAATAAACTGAATAACTATTATTTCGTCTACCATTAAACTGTTACATGGATGTATGCGAGTATTTATAAGGTTCGCATGAACCATCATGACTATTCGGTTGGATTGTAACCGATTATAACTAACAAATAACTACTTTGTAACTACCATAACCGTATTTCGGTTATTTAACTAACTAACCACCATAACTAACTTGTGGTTGTAAACTATCTAACGACCAAGTTTGGTCCTTCGTGTTTTGTTATCTTCATACGGAGTGATGAGTGTCTAAATACTCATCATTTTTGTACCATTTAAACTGCAAAAACATCTGAATACACTCAGAAATACATCAAAATGATGAAAATATCACAAACAAGTGTTTTATGTGTTTTAAATGAAAAAAATACCAAAATCGATGAAAAAACGATCAAGTTTGCATAATTGGCGCTTTAGTCCCCAAGTTTCAAAAGTTGTCAAAACTAGTCCTTGGTCATTCCAAAACTTATAAAAAGTCATAAAAGGTCCTTGGGATTCACAAATTGTAAGAAATTGTCCATTGAAGTTTAAAAATCACAATTTACAAATTTGGTCCCTCAACTTTACAAAAGTGTCAAAATCAGTCCCTGGGTGTTTAAAAATGGAAATCATTTAAACTACACCCTTGTACTATTCAAATGTGGCATAATTGGTCCTTATGGTGAACTTTGGAGAAATTACATGTTTGGTCCCTCAAGTTTCAAAAATGACATAAATTACCCTTGGACGTATAAAAATTGGAAATTAGCATTTATGGTCCTTTGGTAAATGAAACTTGGCAAGTTTAACCCTTGTATTAGCTTTGGAAATGTTACGTGTTCATCCTCAAGTTTACCAAATTACAACTATGGTCCTTGTGTTTATAAGCTACAACCAAACCTGACCCTTTTGTTAAATATCCAAACCCAAAACACAATACCCAGCCAACCCAAGCCCAATATCTAGCCCAAACCATGTTTTAAATATATAACCCGCTTTCTGTTCATCTTCCTCTCCCACCATCAGCAAGCCAAACCGTGGGTGGTTTTTCCACTTTCTACTTGCTTTCTTCCACCTCGGTTCCACAGATAACAATCCCCTCCACCTCTACAAACAACCAAATTGCATTAACTACTAATACCGCTCATGACTTTTGGCCAAAACTCCAAATGGACTAATATGATGAATTCGTATGATCCAATGGTTGAAACAAGGTGGGAAATGTTCAGATGTCGACATGAGTCTCAAAAGCTATAAAGAAAGGATGAGAAGCAAAGAAGAAAACTAAGTAGTGTAATTTTATTTTACTTATATCGTTTTAAGTTTTTTTTAGTTTTACAGTACAATTAAAAGCTTTCAAGTGCCTTGTAATCATATCTCAGTGTATTAAAAACTTAATTTCAGTTTCAATTTCAGTTCTTGTATATGATTTCAGTATATGCAATTTTCATGTCCACATTCTCAAAATATTCGAATAATGTTATTAGTTGTTGCTAAGAACTCTTAAAGCTCTCAAAAGCTCCTTAATAGCTTCTCAAAGCTGTTAGGAACTTTAAAATCCAGTTAAACTTAAAACTCAAAAATACAAAAAAAATAGGATAAATAGGGTGAAAAATCAAAAATCAAGGACAAAGAATCAAGACAAGCAAGTGTGTTGAATATGGAATAAAAGTTGGTTTAGAACCTCATGGGAGGTAGTAGGATGGTCCTTCATATCTAGTTCATGGTTTCTCAGCTTGGATGTCATTTTGTAAGAACTTTTATTATTTTTGTGATTTTACTGTTCCATTGCTTATACTCTGCTTATTTCTAGTTCTTGTAGCTTATTAGGTCTATCTTAGTTAAATTAAAGCTTAATATTGTAGATTTGTTGATTAGTTCTCAACTTTCTTAAAAATCTTGTATTAACTGTCATAAAAGTATAAAATAGAAGCTAGGGTAATTGTAGCTTAAGCTAGTATTTCTGTGTTCATATAAGCTTAATAACTCATAACAAAGTGATAAAAGCGTTTCAATAACCTTGGTACTCATTTGCTTTAAAAAAACCAAAAATCATTCATATAAAAGGTTGTTTGGATTTGCTAAGTTTGTTAACTCAGATGATGTTTTGGTTGATATTTCTAGTTTGTACATGTTACCTTATGTCTAAATAGGTTAGTTTGACCATAAAATATAGTCCTTGTTTTATAAAAAGTCAAAATACCTTTTAATCTTACACCATTTGTTAACTGTTGGAATTATAGATTGCAAATCTCATCAAAGTTGTTAATAACTTGGTATTATAGCTTAAATCAATCTTATTATAGCTTAATACAACTTATTTAGTCAAATAGAAGTAATCAAAGTTCATAAAAGTCAACTTAGTTCATTTCTTTAAAAAATCAAAATTTCTCAATAGCAGCTTTTGAATAAACTTTAGAATTTTAGTGTGTGCTTAATATTAAGATTTAATCTATATGCATTTGGGATATTAAATTTTAGCTGCTTAACTTAATTAGAAAAATATTAGTTCACTTTTAAACAGCTTATTCAGTGCTTATTACTTAGCTTCTTTTGAACCCCTTTTCAAAAACATGCCCTGTGCACAGATTTGCTAGCCTATTTCACAAGCTCTCACAGAGCTTATTAGTTAGCTTTAGCTTGTGCATCTTAGCTTTTTGAGAAGCTCACCTAGCTGACTCTCTAGTCCAAAGCTTATTTTCCAATTTCTAGCTTATTTATTAGGTCTGCTTATAGCTTTTTGTTTTGTCCATTTTAACTAGTACAATGATTAGTCAGTGTTTTCAAGTTTTTTCATAAGCTCATTATAAGCTCATTAGTGGACACCACAGTGAAAGATTTAGCTTTTTGGAAAGCTCAGTTGGTTAGCTAGTTAGTTCCAGTGTTTTTTTTCCATTTCCAAGTCTGTTTAAGTGCTTAAAAATTAGCTAGAAAGTGCCTAGTAATCTAAAAAGTACCTTGTTTAAACAGTTAAGCTAGTGCTTATTTGTAAGTGTTTAGTGCTTATTTCTTAATAATTGTGCTTATTCAGTTGTTAAATTAGTTTATTAACAGTTGTTCAGTTTATTTTTAGTTCACATTTACTTATTTAATAGCTTAATTAGCCAATTGGCTAAATCCTTGTGCTTATTTCATTTTTTGCCCACTGTTGAGATAATAAGCTCAATCTGAGCTTATTATTGGTTTTTATAAAAAGTTGTAGTTATAAAATTTGCTTATCTAATAGTGCTTAATAAGTTTGTAAAAGAAAATTTCCAAAAATAAAATATTTTGCAAAAAGCCATTGCTGGGATTCGAACCCTGGCCACCCAGCTCACCACACACACACACCTTACCATTCGCCCTTGGGTCTTTGACTGGTTATGGTTTGCATTGTTTAATACATAAGTCTTGTTTTCCATTTTAGCTTATTCGAATAACTTAGCTTATTTACAGCTTATTTAATCAAGCTTTTACAACTTTTGTATTTTTCTTATCTTTGTATTAGTATAAAGTATTTTATAAAAAAGTTTCAGAATTTTCTTAATAGTTTTAGTATTTTTAATCATTTAATTAGTTTAAAATAATATTTAATTCATAATAAAAAATATAAAAGTCAAAAAAATATAATTCTTTTTTCTAAAATTTTCTTTTGTCGTATAGTACGTAAGAAAATTGTTTTTACACTTGTAGGACTTTTATTTCAAAAATTTTACGTTTTTACTATGACTCAAGTAATTTTTATACATAAACGTTTCATTTTAAGTCACGTTTTTAGATAATTTAAGTTTACGTTTTAGTTAAAATAGTTTATTTAAGTTATTTTATTTTATAAATCTAGAAAAACATCATTTTAAAAATAGTGATAGCGTTTATTTAATATATTTTAGCTTTTTAATTTTCTTTAATTTGCATTTAAGCCCCTGTAATTTACAAACTTTTTCTTTAGGTATAAATATTCCAAATCTTCAAACCCCTTTCCCATTCAATATCACCCGATCACAGATTCGTTGTATTACAGTGTTCACACCTCGTTGGGACTTAACGACCTGGGGAAACACTATACTCCTCTGTTCTTAATTGTATTGGTTTTAGACAGTTTGAATTTTATTACGGTTGACCATTCACAAGTGGTTAGCTTGTGTGATAAAACTTGACTGTTCAGCACCAATCAAATTTCTGCACAGCTACTTTGGGAGTGTGTGCCGGGTTCTACGAATTTGAAGCATCAGTGATTCTTGAATATACACCCATTGTATATTTACCATCTTTGTCCATATTTCCTTGTTTTCATATAAAACCAAAATTATCGTGAAGTTAATTCGTTTGACGGATCGATTACCAAAAATATTTTCATTCTTTGTTTTTACAACATGTTTTTCAAAAATACCAAAAATATCCATCTTTACCCTTTCACATCTTTTGATTCTATATTTCTTACCCTCTGAAACCATTTGATTCTTTCTATGTCTTATCCTCACCCTCTTGATTGTCAATGGTGTGGTGGTCCTTATAATGGTGGCAATTGCCCCAGTTGTAGCATGGTGGTATCAGGAAACGGGTCTCTGTCTATAACCGTGATCCCTATTCCTACCATAACACAACCGATTTATTCCATCGCCTACCACATCGTGAGACTCGCCAGGTTATCATGTGAGTATGTGGTGGTTCACACTACAGCTCTGATTGTCAATCGGAAACACGCTTGTCTATGAGCGTGTTCCGATAACAATTATAACTACAACACAAATGACTCACGGCCACATCAGTTCTAACTGTTTGAGTATTGTGGAGGTTCTCACTCTAGCTCTGATTGTCAATCAAGGAATCCATTTCCTTGTAACAATTACAACTCTTCGTATCATGACCAACCTCTACAGATCAAATGAATCAGCACCACCTCATCCTGAGCCACTTCCTCAAAATCTTCTTCTTGATCTTTTGATTTAGTGAAAGATTTGAAGGAATGTAAACACTCCCAAGATAATCCAAATGAGAAATCCATGGAAGAATTGCTAAGAGCGGATCGCTAAAATAAATTCCCAAATTGCCTTTGAAAAATCTATTAGGGAATCAATTGCAAAAGAAAAAGCAGCCAAATCTAGCTCTTGATTCCGTTTCATTCCTGATGACGATGATGATGAAGTTACCCTTGATATTCGTCAATTTTGTACAGGTTCATTAAGTTCATCATTGAAATTCCTTCCATGAAAAATCAGGGAGAAAAGACTATGATGGAATTACTAGCCGAAGAACAAATGGAAAGTATAAAACATATGTATGCTAGTCCTTCTCAACTCCCTCAGTCTGTTGTTATCACACCCGATATTCCCACTCACTCTCTAAACATAGGGGATGAACATCTTGACACTGTTCTAGAAAGGAATCGGACGAATTCATAAAGTCTAGTGTTGAGAACCTTGTCCCAATCCCGGGAGAGTCACAGGGAACTTTTGACCATATGTGTGATATCCCTTTCCCTCTTAAGTGTTCAAAAGATCATTTTGAGACTTTCTCCGATTTTAGCGATGATTGTAAATCTTATGGGGACATTGAGAATGTTGAGGCATCACTTTCACATTTTGATGTTGATCCTCTTCTTGAGGAGTTCACCGATGAACTCACTCACATCATTCCACTTTCACCGGAAAGTGATGATGATCTCTTTGATTTCAAAGCCAACCTAGGAGAAATTGAAAGTCTCCTTTGTAATGATCGTTCACTCACTTCTCACCCTAACAGTCCAATAGAGAATGTTAATCACCTTGTTCCCGAAACATTCAAAGCTAATTTCACTAATCCTCTATTTGAATTCACTCAATTCACTTTAATTTCTGAGAATCCACTCTTTGATACTCAGATTGAGGATAGTGATGAGTCTACAATGGAACAAGAGTTCACAGACTTACATTACGTGAATGATTCTCTTTACGAGGAGTTCTCCTTTGAACTCACTCATATCATATCTCCACCAGAGTATGATAACTTCCACTTTGATCTAGACAAAAATGATTTTTGTGTTTCGGAGGGAAATGTTCTCAACCATGAGAACTTGCTTGATATCAAAATCCCATCCCTACCACCCAGAATATGTCTTGATCAAATGAGCTTAAATGATGAGATTCATGATCCGGAAATCATGAATTCTCCTTCTGATAATATTGAGTTAGTCATGATTTTTATCATGATTTTCTTTCTTTTCTTCACATATGGTGTGACTTCTCGTTCCCTTTTCTCCTTCGGGAATGAGGACACTATTTTTGATCCCGGCATTTTCATTTATTATTTGTGAGCCGGATCTCTCTATATCTCATCGGTGTGGAACTTTCACGTACTTTAAAGTTTATACAAACATCTTGAATGAAAGTCCGATGGAGATTGTCTCTTCCACTTACTTCCCCATGAACAAATTAATTCGGGATCGAGTCAAGCTAGCGACTCGGTAATCAAAAACAAGAGTTAAACATGGGTTTTCACCCGTGTGTACCACCCTAGTGTGGGGAGATGCCCCACATGTTGTATATAGATCTTAAAAATGAATGAAAATTGTAAATATTAAAAAGAGAATAATTGTTGTGTTTCTACACTTGGCTAGTAATGTTATCTTCTTACGTTCAAGGATTCGGCATAAAGCGGGACTTTGAATATTGAGGACAATATTCATTTCTAAGTGTGGGGAAATTCGCGAATTTGATCATAAATGTACCCTTTTAGTCCTTTTTTCCCCCAAATGGCAAAATTAAAATTTTTTTTTTAGTGGAAGTACTATGTACTAAACACAACAAATGGTAATCAGTCCACCATGTCTAACACACATAAGGATTGGCTAATCCAGGAGCAAACGGCTCTTGGTAAAGATATCTCAAATCCGATGACGGCTTGCAATTTGCCCAAAATTGTATGGTGTTCAATTTCACCATATCTTTAATTAGTAAAGAGTTGGCTAGCCCGTAAGTTTATGGCTTGTGGTAAAGGCAGTTGGAAAACCATAATTGGTAATCACCACCAAAGATATTTTATCTAAGAGTTGGCTAGTCCGAAACGGCTTCTGGTAAAGACAAATCAAATCTGTTGAAAGCTTATGATTTGCTCAAAATCATTTGGTTATCATTGTACCAAGGTTCTTACTTGAACTGAAACAATTGGCTACTCCAGAAGTAATGGCTTTTGGTAAAGAGATAAAATCCATTAAGTTTTCTCAAAAGATTGCTAGGGACTAGCAATATCTTAGTGTGGGGGATTGATGAGTGTCTAAATACTCATCATTTTTGTACCATTTAAACTGCAAAAACATCTGAATACACTCAGAAATACATCAAAATGATGAAAATATCACAAACAAGTGTTTTATGTGTTTTAAATGCAAAATACCAAAATCAGATGAAAAACGTATCAAGTTTGCATAATTGGCGCTTTAGTCCCCAAGTTTCAAAAGTTGTCAAAACTAGTCCCCTGGTCATTCCAAACTTATAAAAAGTCATAAAAGGTCCTTGGGATTCACAAATTGTAAGAAATTGTCCTTTGAAGTTTAAAAAATCATAATTTACAAATTTGGTCCCTCAACTTTACAAAAGTGTCAAAATCAGTCCCTGGGTGTTTAAAAATGGAAATCATTTAAACTAAACCCTTGTACTATTCAAATGTGGCATAATTGGTCCTTATGGTGAACTTTGGAGAAATTACATGTTTGGTCCCTCAAGTTTCAAAAATGACATAAATTACCCTTGGACGTATAAAAATTGGAAATTAGCATTTATGGTCCTTTGGTAAATGAAACTTGGCAAGTTTAACCCTTGTATGAGCTTTGGAAGTGTTACGTGTTCAGTCCTCAAGTTTACCAAATTACAACTATGGTCCTTGTGTTTATAAGCTACAACCAAACCTGACCCTTTTATTAAATATCCAAACCCAAAACACAATACCCAAACCAACCCAAGCCCAATATCTAGCCCAAACCACGCTTTTAAATATATAACCCGCCTTCTGTTCATCTTCCTCTCCCACCACCGCAAGCCAAAACCGTGGGTGGTTTTCCATTTTTCCACTTGCTTCTTCCACCTTTCCAAATGTATAACAATCCCCTCCACTCTACAAACAACCAAATTGCATTAACTACTAATACCGCCATGACTTTTGGCTGCCAAAACTCCAAATGGACTAATATGATGAATTCGTATGATCCAATGGTTGAAACAAGGTGGGAAATGTTCAGATGTCGACATAGAGTCTCAAAAAGCTATAAAGAAAGGATGAGAAGCAAAGAAGAAAACTAAGTAGTGTAATTTTATTTTACTTATGTCGTTTTAAGTTTTTTTTAGTTTTACAAGACAATTAAAAGCTTTCAAGTGCCTTGTAATCATATCTCAGTGTATTAAAAACTTAATTTCGCCAATTTCAGTTCTTGTATATGATTTCAAGATATGCAATTTTCATGTCCACATTCTCAAAATATTCGAATAATGTTATTAGTTGTTGCTAAGAACTCTTAAAGCTCTCAAAAGCTCCTTAATAGCTTCTCAAAGCTGTTAGGAACTTTAAAATCCAGTTTAAACTTAAAACTCAAAAATACAAAAAAATAGGATAAATAGGGTGAAAAATCAAAAATCAAGGACAAAGAATCAAGACAAGAGCAGTGTTGAATATGGAATAAAAGTTGGTTTAGAACCTCATGGGAGGTAGTAGGATGGTCCTTCATATCTAGTTCATGGTTTCTCAGCTTGGATGTCATTGTGTAAGAACTTTTATTATTTTTGTGATTTACGCTCCATTGCTTATACTCTGCTTATTTCTAGTTCTTGTAGCTTATTAGGTCTATCTTAGTTAAATTAAAGCTTAATATTGTAGATTTGTTGATTAGTTCTCAACTTTCTTAAAAATCTTGTATTAACTGTCATAAGAGTATAAAATAGAAGCTAGGGTAATTATAGCTTAAGCTAGTATTTCGTGTTCATAAGCTTAATAACTCATAACAAAGTGATAAAAAGCAGTTTCAATAACCTTGGTACTCATTTGCTTTAAAAAACCAAAAATCATTCATATAAAAGGTTGTTTGGATTTGCTAAGTTTGTTAACTCGTGATGATGTTTGGTTGATATTTCTAGTTTGTACATGTTACCTTATGTCTAAATAGGTTAGTTTGACCATAAAATATAGTCCTTGTTTTATAAAAAGTCAAAATACCTTTTAATCTTACACCATTTGTTAACTGTTGGAATTATAGATTGCAAATCTCATCAAAGTTGTTAATAACTTGGTATTATAGCTTAAATCAATCTTATTATAGCTTAATACAACTTATTTAGTCAAATAGAAGTAATCAAAGTTCATAAAAGTCAACTTAGTTCATTTCTTTAAAAAATCAAAATTTCTCAATAGCAGCTTTTGAATAAACTTTAGAATTTTAGTGTGTGCTTAATATTAAGATTTAATCTATATGCATTTGGGATATTAAATTTTAGCGCTAACTTAATTAGAAAAATATTAGTTCACTTTAAACAGCTTATTCGCTTATTACTTAGCTTCTTTTGAACCCCTTTTCAAAAACATGCCCCGTGTAATGATTTGCTAGCCTATTTCACAAGCTCTCACAGAGCTTATTAGTTAGCTTTAGCTTGTGCATCTTAGCTTTTTGAGAAGCTCACCTAGCTGACTCTCTAGTCCAAGCTTATTTTCCAATTTCTAGCTTATTTATTAGGTCTGCTTATAGCTTTTTGTTTTGTCCATTTTAACTAGTACAATGATTAGTCAGTGTTTTCAAGTTTTTTCATAAGCTCATTATAAGCTTATTAGTGGACACCACAGTGAAAGCTTTAGCTTTTTGGAAAGCTCAGTTGGTTAGCTAGTTAGTTCCAGTGTTTTTTTTTCCATTTCCAAGTCTGTTTAAGTGCTTAAAAATTAGCTAGAAAGTGCCTAGTAATCTAAAAAGTACCTTGTTTAAACAGTTAAGCTAGTGCTTATTTGCAAGTGTTTAGTGCTTATTTCTTAATAATTGTGCTTATTCAGTTGTTAAATTAGCTTATTAACAGTTGTTCAGTTTATTTTTAGTTCACATTTACTTATTTAATAGCTTAATTAGCCAATTGGCTAAATCCTTGTGCTTATTTCGTTTTTTGCCCACTGTTGAGATAATAAGCTCAATCTGAGCTTATTATTGGTTTTTATAAAAAGTTGTAGTTATAAAATTTGCTTATCTAATAGTGCTTAATAAGTTTGTAAAAGAAAATTTCCAAAAATAAAATATTTTGCAAAAAGCCATTGCTGGGATTCGAACCCTGGCCACCCAGCTCAC
The DNA here is from genome assembly GCA_910596185.1 of Chrysanthemum makinoi. Taxonomy (NCBI): domain Eukaryota; kingdom Viridiplantae; phylum Streptophyta; class Magnoliopsida; order Asterales; family Asteraceae; genus Chrysanthemum; species Chrysanthemum makinoi. The sequence continues at coordinate 1,086,451 of OU343217.1, read as the reverse complement.
CACACACACACCTTACCATTCGCCATTGGGTCTTTGACTGGTTATGGTTTGCATTGTTTAATACATAAGTCTTGTTTTCCATTTTAGCTTATTCGAATAACTTAGCTTATTTACAGCTTATTTAATCAAGCTTTTACAACTTTTGTATTTTTCTTATCTTTGTATTAGTATAAAGTATTTTATAAAAAAGTTTCAGAATTTTCTTAATAGTTTTAGTATTTTTAATCATTTAATTAGTTTAAAATAATATTTAATTCATAATAAAAATATAAAAGTCAAAAAAATATAATTCTTTTTTCTAAAATTTTCTTTTGTCAGATAGTACGTAAGAAAATTGTTTTTACACTTATAGGACTTTTATTTCACAAATTTTACGTTTTTACTTGCGCACTCGCGTACTTTTTATACATAACGACGCGTTTTCATTTTAAGTCATGCTTTTTAGATAATTTAAGTTTACGCTAGTTAAAATAGTTTATTTAAGTTATTTTATTTTATAAATCTAGAAAAACATCATTTTAAAAATAGTGATAGCGTTTATTTAATATATTTTAGCTTTTTAATTTTCTTTAATTTGTATTTAAGCCCCTGTAATTTACAAACTTTTTCTTTAGGTATAAATATTCCAAATCTTCAAACCCCTTTCCCATTCAATATCACCCGATCACAGATTCGTTGTATTACGTGTTCACACCTCGCTGGGACTTAACGCACTGGGAAACACTATACTCTCTCGTTTTAATTGTATTGGTTTTAGAGCAGTTTGAATTTTATTACGGTTGACCATTCACAAGTGGTTAGCTTGTGTGATAAAACTTGACTGTTCCGCACCAATCAAATTTTGCGCGCTACGGGAGGTGTCAGTGCGTTCTACTAATTTGAAGCATCAAGGATTCTTGAATATACACCCATTGTATATTTACCATCTTTGTCCATATTTCCTTGTTTTCATATAAAACCAAAATTATCGTGAAGTTAATTCGTTTGACGGATCGATTACCAAAAATATTTTCATTCTTTGTTTTTACAACATGTTTTTCAAAAATACCAAAAATATCCATCTTTACCCTTCACATCTTTTTGATTCTATATTTTCTACCCTCCGAAACCATTTGATTCTTTCTATGTCTTATCCTCACCCTCTTGATTGTCAATGGTGTGATGGTCCTTATAATGGTGGTGCAATTGCCCCGCTTGTAGCATGGTGGAATCGGGAAACGGGTCGCTCTATAACCGGATCCCTATTCCTACCATAACACAACCGATTTATTCCATCAGCTACCACACTGTGAGACCTCAGAGTTTTACTGGGTGAGTCCGTGGTGGTTCACACTACGCTTCGATTGTCAATCGGGAAACACGCTTGTCTATGAGCAGTTCCTCGATAACAATTATAACTACAACACAAATGACTCACCACATCAGTTTACTGTTGTAGTATTGTGGAGGTTCTCACTCTAGCTCTGATTGTCAATCAAGGAATCCATTTCCTTGTAACAATTACGATTCTTCGTATCATGACCAACCTTTACAGTATCAAATGAATCGTGCACCACCTCATCTGAGCCACTTCCTCAAAATCTTCTTCTTGATCTTTTGGATTTAGTGAAAGATTTGAAGGAATGTAAACACTCCCAAGATAATCCAAATGAGAAATCCATGGAAGAATTGCTAGCTGAAGAGCGGACTGCTAAAATAAATTCCCAAATTGCCTTTGAAAAATCTATTAGGGAATCAATTGCAAAAGAAAAAGCAGCCAAATCTAGCTCTTGATTCCGTTTCATTCCTGATGACGATGATGATGAAGTTACCCTTGATATTCGTCAATTTTGTACAGGTTCATTAAGTTCATCAGTTGAAATTCCTTCCATGAAAAATCAGGGAGAAAAGACTATGATGGAATTACTAGCAGAAGAACAAATGGAAAGTATAAAACATATGTATGCTAGTCCTTCTCAACTCCCTCAGTCTGTTGTTATCACACCCGATATTCCCACTCACTCTCTAAACATAGGGGATGAACATCTTGACACTGTTCTAGAAAAGGAATCGGACGAATTCATAAAGTCTAGTGTTGAGAACCTTGTCCCAATCCCGAGAGAGTCACAGGGAACTTTTGACCATATGTGTGATATCCCTTCCCCTCTTAAGTGTTCAAAAGATCATTTTGAGACTTTCTCCGATTTTAGCGATGATTGTAAATCTTATGGGGACATTGAGAATGTTGAGGCATCACTTTCACATTTTGATGTTGATCCTCTTCTTGAGGAGTTCACCGATGAACTCACTCACATCATTCCACTTTCACCGGAAAGTGATGATGATCTCTTTGATTTCAAAGCCAACCTAGGAGAAATTGAAAGTCTCCTTTGTAATGATCGTTCAATCACTTCTCACCCTACAATGTCCAATAGAGAATGTTAATCACCTTGTTCCCGAAACATTCAAAGCTAATTTCACTAATCCTCTATTTGAATTGACTCGAATTCACTTTAATTTCCGAGAATCCACTCTTTGATACTCAGATTGAGGATAGTGATGAGTCTACAGTGGAACAAGAGTTCACAGACTTACATTACGTGAATGATTCTCTTTACGAGGAGTTCTCCTTTGAACTCACTCATATCATATCTCCACCAGAGTATGATAACTTCCACTTTGATCTAGACAAAAATGATTTTTGTGTTCCGGAGGGAAATGTTCTCAACCATGAGAACTTGCTTGATATCAAAATCCCATCCCTACCACCCAGAATATGTCTTGATCAAATGAGCTTAAATGATGAGATTCATGATCCAGAAATCATGAATTCTCCTTCTGATAATATTGAGTTAGTCATGATTTTTATCATGATTTTCTTTCTTTTCTTCACATATGGTGTGTCTTCTCGTTCCCTTTTCTCTTCCTGGATGAGAATGAGGACACTATTTTTGATCCCGGCATTTTCATTTATTATTTGTGAGCCGGATCTCTCTATATCTCATCGGTGTGGAACTTTCACGTACTTTAAAGTTTATACAAACATCTTGAATGAAAGTCCGATGGAGATTGTCTCTTCCACTTACTTCCCCATGAACAAATTAATTCGGGATCGAGTCAAGCTAGCGACTCGGTAATCAAAAACAGTAGTTAAACATGGGTTTTCACCCATTGTGTACCACCCTAGGTGGGGGAGATGCCCCACATGTTGTATATAGATCTTAAAAATGAATGAAAATTGTAAATATTAAAAAGAGAATAATTGTTGTGTTTCTACACTTGGCTAGTAATGTTATCTTTTTACGTTCAAGGATTCGCATAAAAGCGGGACTTTGAATATTGAGGACAATATTCATTTCTAAGTGTGGGGGAAATTCTGGCGAATTTGATCATAAATGTACCCTTTTAGTCCTTTTTTCCCCCAAATGGCAAAATTAAAATTTTTTTTTTAGTGGAAGTACTATGTACTAAACACAACAAATGGTAATCAGCCCACCATGTCTAACACACATAAGGATTGGCTAATCCAGGAGCAAACGGCTCTTGATAAAGATATCTCAAACCGCTGATTGTGGCTTGCAATTTGCCCAAAATTGTATGGTGTTCAGTTCACCATATCTTTAATTAGTGAAAAGTTGGCTAGCCCGCAAGTTTATGGCTTGTGGTAAAGGCCGTTGGAAAACCATAATTGGTAATCGACTCACCAAAGATATTTTATCTAAAGAGTTGGCTAGTCCGTAAGCAAACGGCCTCTGGTAAAGACAAATCAAATCTGTTGAAAGCTTATGATTTGCTCAAAATCATTTGGTTATCATTGTACCAAGTTCTACTTGAACTCAAAACAATTGGCTACTGCCGAAGTAATGGCTTTTGGTAAAGAGATAAAATCCATTAAGTTTTTCAAAAGATTGCTAGGGGACTAGCAATATCTTAGTGGGGGGATTGATGGAGTGTCTAAATACTCATCATTTTGTACCATTTAAAGCGCAAAAAACATCTGAATACACTCAGAAATACATCAAAATGATGAAAATATCACAAACAAGTGTTTTATGTGTTTTAAATGCAAAAATATCAAAATCAAATGAAAACGTCATCAAGTTTGCATAATTGGCGCTTTAGTCCCCCAAGTTTCAAAAGTTGTCAAAACTAGTACCTGGTCATTCCAAAACTTATAAAAAGTCATAAAAGGTCCTTGGGATTCACAAATTGTAAGAAATTGTCCTTTGAAGTTTAAAAAATCATAATTTACAAATTTGGTCCCTCAACTTTACAAAAGTGTCAAAATCAGTCCCTGGGTGTTTAAAAATGGAAATCATTTAAACTAAACCCTTGTACTATTCAAATGTGGCATAATTGGTCCTTATGGTGAACTTTAGAGAAATTACATGTTTGGTCCCTCAAGTTTCAAAAATGACATAAATTACCCTTGGACGTATAAAAATTGGAAATTAGCATTTATGGTCCTTTGGTAAATGAAACTTGGCAAGTTTAACCCTTGTATGAGCTTTGGAAGTGTTACTGTGTTCGTCCTCAAGTTTACCAAATTACAACTATGGTCTTTTGTGTTTATAAGCTACAACCAAAAGGACCTCTTTTATTAAATATCCAAACCCAAAACACAATACCCAATTAACCCAAGCCCAATATCTAGCCCAAACCACGCTTTTAAATATATAACCCGCCTTTATTCATCTTCCTCTCCCACCACCGCAAGCCAAAACCAGTGGGTGGTTTTTCCACCTTTCCACTTGCTTCTTCCACCTTCCGGTATAACAATCCCTCCACTCTACAAACAACCAAATTGCATTAACTACTAATACCTGGCTCATGACTTTTGGCCAAAACTCCAAATGGACTAATATGATGAATTCGTATGATCCAATGGTTGAAACAAGGTGGGAAATGTTGGATGTCGACATAGAGTCTCAAAAAGCTATAAAGAAAGGATGAGAAGCAAAGAAGAAAACTAAGTAGTGTAATTTTATTTTACTTATGTCGCTTTTAAGTTTTTTTTTAGTTTTACAGTACAATTAAAAGCTTTCAAGTGCCTTGTAATCATATCTCAGTGTATTAAAAACTTAATTTCAGTTTCAATTTCAGTTCTTGTATATGATTTCAAGATATGCAATTTTCATGTCCACATTCTCAAAATATTCAAATAATGTTATTAGTTGTTGCTAAGAACTCTTAAAGCTCTCAAAAGCTCCTTAATAGCTTCTCAAAGCTGTTAGGAACTTTAAAATCCGCTTTAAACTTAAAACTCAAAAATACAAAAAATAGGATAAATAGGGTGAAAAATCAAAAATCAAGGACAAAGAATCAAGACAGTGATGCGTGTTGAATATGGAATAAAAGTTGGTTTAGAACCTCATGGGAGGTAGTAGGATGGTCCTTCATATCTAGTTCATGGTTTCTCAGCTTGGATGTCATTGTGTAAGAACTTTTATTATTTTTGTGATTTTATTGTTCCATTGCTTATACTCTGCTTATTTCTAGTTCTTGTAGCTTATTAGGTCTATCTTAGTTAAATTAAAGCTTAATATTGTAGATTTGTTGATTAGTTCTCAACTTTCTTAAAAATCTTGTATTAAGCGTCATAAAAGTATAAAATAGAAGCTAGGGTAATTGTAGCTTAAGCTAGTATTTCTGTGTTCATATAAGCTTAATAACTCATAACAAAGTGATAAAAAGCAGTTTCAATAACCTTGGTACTCATTTGCTTTAAAAAAAACAAAAATCATTCATATAAAAGGTTGTTTGGATTTGCTAAGTTTGTTAACTCGAGATGATGTTTTGTTGATATTTCTAGTTTGTACATGTTACCTTATGTCTAAATAGGTTAGTTTGACCATAAAATATAGTCCTTGTTTTATAAAAAGTCAAAATACCTTTTAATCTTACACCATTTGTTAACTGTTGGAATTATAGATTGCAAATCTCATCAAAGTTGTTAATAACTTGGTATTCTAGCTTAAATCAATCTTATTATAGCTTAATACAACTTATTTAGTCAAATAGAAGTAATCAAAGTTCATAAAAGTCAACTTAGTTCATTTCTTTAAAAAATCAAAATTTCTCAATAGCGAACTTTTGAATAAACTTTAGAATTTTAGTGTGTGCTTAATATTAAGATTTAATCTATATGCATTTGGGATATTAAATTTTAGCACTTAACTTAATTAGAAAAATATTAGTTCACTTTAAAGCGGCTTTTATTCAAGTGCTTATTACTTAGCTTCTTTTGAACCCCTTTCGAAAACATGCCCTGTCTGTGATTTGCTAGCCTATTTCACAAGCTCTCACAGAGCTTATTAGTTAGCTTTAGCTTGTGCATCTTAGCTTTTTGAGAAGCTCACCTAGTACGACTCTCTAGTCCAAAGCTTATTTTCCAATTTCTAGCTTATTTATTAGGTCTGCTTATAGCTTTTTGTTTTGTCCATTTTAACTAGTACAATGATTAGTCGTGTGTTTTCAAGTTTTTCATAAGCTCATTATAAGCTCATTAGTGGACACCACAAGTGAAAGCTTTAGCTTTTGGAAAGCTCGCTTGGTTAGCTAGTTAGTTCCAGTGTTTTTTTCCATTTCCAAGTACTTTAAGTGCTTAAAAATTAGCTAGAAAGTGCCTAGTAATCTAAAAAGTACCTTGTTTAAACAGTTAAGCTAGTGCTTATTTGTAAGTGTTTAGTGCTTATTTCTTAATAATTGTGCTTATTCAGTTGTTAAATTAGCTTATTAACAGTTGTTCAGTTTATTTTTAGTTCACATTTACTTATTTAATAGCTTAATTAGCCAACTGGCTAAATCCTTGTGCTTATTTCGCTTTTGCCCCTTGTTGAGATAATAAGCTCAAACTGAGCTTATTATTGGTTTTTATAAAAAGTTGTAGTTATAAAATTTGCTTATCTAATAGTGCTTAATAAGTTTGTAAAAGAAAATTTCCAAAAATAAAATATTTTGCAAAAGCCATTGCCTTGGGATTCGAACCGGCCACCCAAATTTCACCACACACACACCTTACCATTCGCCTTGGGTCTTTGGACTGGTTATGGTTTGCATTGTTTAATACATAAGTCTTGTTTTCCATTTTAGCTTATTCGAATAACTTAGCTTATTTACGACTTATTTAATCAAGCTTTTACAACTTTTTGTATTTTTCTTATCTTTGTATCGAGTATAAAGTATTTTATAAAAAGTTTCGAATTTTCTTAATAGTTTTAGTATTTTTAATCATTTAATTAGTTTAAAATAATATTTAATTCATAATAAAAAATATAAAAGTCAAAAATATAATTTTTTCCTAAAATTTTCTTTTGTCGATAGTACATAAGAAAATTGTTTTACACTTATAGGACTTTTATTTCACAAATTTTATGTTTTACTTGCACTCGTAATTTTATATACATAACGACGCTTTCATTTTAAGTCACGCTTTAGATAATTTAAGTTTACGTTTTAGTTAAAATAGTTTATTTAAGTTATTTTATTTTATAAATCTAGAAAAACATCATTGTAAAAATAGTGATAGCCTTTATTTAATATATTTTAGCTTTTTAATTTTCTTTAATTTGCATTTAAGCCCCTATAATTTACAAACTTTTTCTTTAGGTATAAATATTCCAAATCTTCAAACCCCTTTCCCATTCAATATCACCCGATCACAGATTCGTTGTACTACAGTGTTCACACCTCGTTGGGACTTAACGACCTGGGGAAACACTATACTCCTCTGTTCTTAATTGTATTGGTTTTAGACAGTTTGAATTTTATTACGGTTGACCATTCACAAGTGGTTAGCTTGTGTGATAAAACTTGACGGTTCCGCACCAATCACGGAGCAATGTCGAGATTATTAGCTCACAGCACTCAAAATGTTGGCATCATATCAACAGTTAAACACCACCGACGTATGGCTTAGTTGGTCGTAATTGTTGGAAAAATGTTTTGCCAAAATGATTATTTGCAAACTTTAGACACTATTTAATGTATGTATATATTATATTGTATCTTGGTTAGTTGGTTTGCTTTCTATTTGAAGAGAGGTTTACAACGAGCTATAGCGTGTAAAAAGTGGAGTTAATATAAATGAGATATCTTGTTTCAAAGTAACGCACTTGAAGCACAAACACTTAGAAATAGGTAAGTATCCTACATGGCTTGGAACAGGAAATGAAGATGTGTTTATATAGAAATTCAAGTATCAGGAATTTTGGTTGGTTTTACTCCAAATACTACACTTGCGCGCAAGGGTGCAGAAAATCGAATTTCTAGGCCGAAATATGTTTCAAGATTGTGAACTCATGTAAGCTCACGCAACATACGGCCACAAATGATGATCTGAAAATTCGAGTTTGTTCCCATATCTTTAGAAATTCTCACGAAATCGTTTTATGCATTGAAACGATCTTTTAAGGATATCATAGATTTGTTAGAGGTTCTTTTTATTTACTGGGGCTGTCTTGGTGGCCAAGAAAAGTTTTTAGTATAAATAGATACCCTTCCTTATTCATTTTTAATAACAAAAGAAAAGGCCACTCTCGCCATACAGACGATCTCTTTCGTTCAAGAACACCTCATTGTTCTCGTGATTGTTCACGCAAGTTTGTCATGTCAGTCAGTACATCTACTTTGGCCGTTGTACGTTGGGAAAAGTCGACGAACCTGTTTTTAAGGGAATCCTGTCTCGAACCTTGTGAACTCATGTGCGACATGCGGACAAGAATGCAGCTCCGAAACCTCGCATACGTGCGAATCTTTTTGTTGCCATAATATATAAATATAAGCCATATCTCATATGTCTCATTCGTCATAGCAACCGAATTTCAGTAGTCTTCTTGATCATAAAACATACAAGTTGCTTCCGTGATTTTTCAGGCAAGTTTTTTGTGTCCCGCATTATACTGTGAACTTTGGACGCTGTAAACTCGAAATAGATGGTGAATCTGTATTAAGGGAATTGTGTTAAACACGATCCTCGTGCTACAACCTTTACTGTTTTCTTTATTTATCGTTCATAGTGTATGTCTTCTGTTTCTACCCATTTTGTCTGTTTTATTTTTCTGTTAATTATTTATTGATTGTAATCTGATTTATTTTCATAAAAGTATACATGTTTCCCTGCAATTACCATGAATATTTTCCATGTTAGTGTTCGTGGCCTAGATAATATCGTATGTACAATGATACAGATAAGGTTGATTTTGGTAATACCATAACGCACGCATAAAATGATTCATGCATTTGGTTTGTTCAATTTGGCAATTTCAGAGGGCCGATTTTTCTTCCTAGTGATATGATGGTTCTTGAAATTTCTTTGAGTTATATGAACTTTTCTTGTGTACTGTAAAAATGTGTTTGAAAAATCCGATTTTACTGAAATGTGTCATGTCTAAGAATTTTGTGTTACAAATATTCTTTAGTTTTAATAAATTTACATGATTGGTAAAGATCCGGTGAGAAGAGGAGTAGTATGCATATTAGTGATAGTATAGGGAGTAAAGACAAAGTTTAGCACATGGCCAACTAGCTAGGAGATGAGGTTGGTTCCCATGCATTATATAATGCATGGATGACTTCTTAGGAATTAGTCTCTTGGGGTGTATATTTTTTCTCCTTGTAACAGCCGATCACCAACTTTTGGCTGTCGTTGTTCTTCCTCCCTCGTCTCTACAAAAAGATGTTTGGGGGGGGCCATTGTGCTTCATTCTTTTCGTTATAAATGTTGAATACAACGTAATTTGCAACAGAAGAAAATATGAAATGAGAAAAAAAAGAAGTAACTATAATTACACATTTGATATGTTCCGACTTGCGTTAGATGATTTCTATTCATCTGGAGGCATTTCATATCATTTCTGAAGTGAAAAAGATGAAAAGGTAGCACTAGAACAACATTTGACATTTGGAGGACTAAAAATATATAGGATTCACGTAATTTGATGACATGCATGCATCTAATATATGCAGTTTCTAATTTTGATCTAGAAAATATATTTGGATGTGTCTAATTCAAATCGGTATACCGAATTCAAAATACACCTAATTTGAATCAATGCATCTTGAATATGTGATTATATATCTACTTTTCATACTTTCAATTTGAGTTTTCTTCTTATTTGATCCTCACTCTTCACATTATATATAGGTTTTGGTTATAGGTTCGCCATTGTCATACGTTAATCATCCAAGTTAAACTATTGATAAATATCATTTGGGAGAGACCAAATGTAATTGATTAGTAAAAAATAAATAAATCACGTGAATATCAGATTTAACATTACGACAATATATATTATATTTGCTTCAATAAAAGATTCGTTTATAAGTTTTAAAAGACAAAAAATTGTTAATCTAAAATTCAACCTGATGTACTCAAGTGTAATGTTAGTTTAACATTACAAGAATTTAAATTTAACAATATACACGTTTGGTTAAAAGTATCGAAAGCACACATTTCAAATTAAATTGATCTTAACACCATATTCATATTCCGTGTAGGTGTTAGGTTAAAAAAGAAAGTCGTTTGCTATTTTCTTTTGAGATAATCATTTCTAAATTTTTCCAACTAACCACTATATTCTTTTATGTGTATTCAATTTTTTTTCTTCTTATTTTACATAAGAACTTATAATAATTATATTATGTGTACCGTAAACTTTTAATAACTTGTATTGCTTGTATCATTATGATGAGATTATAATGTGACACTACTTAATCCCTTTTCGTTCAATATATATGTTTTGTTTGAATTATATCCGCCAATCCGTTATATTTTAACCACGGATACCCCAAACACCCATTCTCGCAATTAAAGGTTGATATTTGTTGTTTATTTTATAAGATGAGTCAGATGCTAGGTGAGAGAGAATAGAATAAACTGAGAGGTAAGTGAGAGAATGAAGTGTTTTGAGATTGTATGGTTAATATATAACAGGTGTAATTTAAACGTTGGATGTATATATTGAGCGGAAATGGATTAAATCATTTAATAGTGTTAATTCATAATCTGACCATAATAATACACAGAGTGAAAGTTATTATAAATTTATGATACACACGATAAAATTTATTATAAATTTATGATACACAGAGTAAAAGCCTTATACATTTATCGGGTTATCGGGTTGAACCCGAACCCAATAAAGTATGAAAAGTGTAACCCTAACCCGATCCTATAAGGCTATCGGGTTGACCCGATAGACCCGATAAGCCTAGTTGAACCCGAATGAACCCGACCCTATAGGGTATTATCGGGTTCGGGTCGGCTCGGGTCAAGCTGTTAGTCAATTTTGGTTCCACTGGTGGAAGTCGCGGGTTTTGAATAATGGGTTTCGGAAGAAAATCAGGTTTAGATGATAGTTGATCTCAAGTGGAGGGATGCTTTATATGTTCGTATTATTTTTATTCGTGTATAACTTGTCTTGCAAAAAAAAAAAAAAAAAAAAAAGGAGTGTTTAAAAAAAAGGGTGCAAGCAAGTGTTTGTTTATAATTAGTGTTCTCCCTTTTTTCAACTGGCGCAGTTTTTACAAAACCGTTTTGTTCTTACGGATAAAATTAAGAAACCCATACCTTTCTATCTCGCCTTTCAATTTTAATCAATATTTGTACAATGAGGAAATTGTACATCTCAAGTGGGGGGATGGGAGATAGAAATGATTGATTATAAAGTTTTTTTGGTAGAAATATGTGCTAAAATTACCTAAATTTTAAATTTTTTTTATAGCACATACTTTTTTTCATTGGATTATTGATGAACCCTTGACTCTTGACCCTCGGTTTTTGCTATGGGATTGAATGCGACTAGTGGTGCGGTGATTGTAGACTTTAGAATCTATTTGTTTCATGTCTTTTATTTGTTAAATGGTTTCTCATGTCTTATCCTACCCTTGGTCTAAGCGATTTTAGGTGAGGAAGCGAGCAATCATTGGTGTCTTGGCCGTAGCTCGTTAGTAATGGTAAAATAACCCCGTAAGCCTTTATGTTGTATCAGCCCATTGCCTTTTAGAATAGCTGCATCTATAGACTCTAGTGGTGGAGATTAGTATCTTTGCCAAGCCTATGATAGAATACTTGTCATGACTGAGCAGTTGGGTTATCACCCCAAAAATAAACACGTGATTTATGAGAGAGAGTGTGATTTCAATTCCCTTTTCGTGAGGTGCTCAGTTAGGAATTTTCTAGCTTAGGTGATTTTTAAACTCATATCTTCCAATTAATCTTGGGAGATATCTTTTTAGAAATAATTTAAAAGGTCTACTTGAGGGCAAGTAGAGTTTAAGTGGAGAGATATTTGATAACATTAAATTATCTGATATTTTACATATCAAATTCCCGTGTTTATTGCGTCATTTGTATTAATATGGTACTTAATTCGTTTATATTCGTTCATATTTACATTTCAGGATAAATGAGGCGTTGGAGCGGAAAAAATGTGAGAAATGGCCAAGGAATATATTCAGAAAAGGTTACAGCGTAATCGAAACATTTTATAACGCCGTAACTCCCTCTACGAGGGCCTATGAATTATTTGCTAAGTTAAGCAAGTAGCTATAATGTTACCGATAAATACGTATCGAGAAGGATATATGCGAACTAACTCTTAAAGTTACGCTAATTATTATTATGAAGGCATTTACGGCGTACTTGCGTATGGCAATTTAGTTATGCCGTGAAAAATAATTATGGAATGGATATAGCAGTGATCTGCGAATAATTACGTAGCATTGATTTAGTTCTTACTACCGTAATTAATTACTTGTTGCCAAGGAGTTGAAGTCCAGGGGCTAAAAGCGGTTAAAATGATATTAAGTTTAGAGTTAATTACATAAATGGTCACTATGGTTTGGTCATTTTTTCACTTTCAGTCACTAAAGTTTTTTTGACCGTTCTACCAATCGTAGTTTGCATATGTTTCCGGTTCAGTCCAAATCTGAATAAAATGACGAAAATGTCCTTCTTTTTAAAATCTTTTCACAATTAACTAACGACCGTTAGTATAAAGGACTAACGGTCATTAGTTCTTTTCTACGCTCGTTCATCCGTATTTACACGCTGGCCCCGATTTACACGCTGTCCGCTTTACACGCTGTATTTACACGTTCGTATTTTTACGTTCGTCGTATTTACACGTTCATGGCCCGTATTTACACCTTTTCCGCTTTACAGTCGCTTTTGCCATCCGTATTTACACGCTTTCTATTTTTACACGCTGCGCTTTTCATCCGTGTTAATTTACCGTTTTACGTCCACGTCGCTTTTAGATCTCAAGTTTTCATCCGTATTTACACGCTTTCGCCCGCTTTTACACGCGTGTCGCTTTCAGCCTATTTTTACACGCTTTCATCCGATATTTTACACGCTGCCTCGCTTTTACACGCTGGCCCGCTTTTATACGCTTTTACATGCGTTTTTGTTCGCTTTACACGCCGTCCGTAATTACACGCTGGCCATTCGCATTTACACGCTTACATCCGCTTACATCGCCACGCTTTTACACGCCATCCATTCCATAACATGTTTTCGCCCGATTTACACATTTTCCCCGTGATTACATGTTTTTGTCCGCTTTACACATTTTCGCCTGCTTACACGCTGCCTCCGCACGCTGCCCATATTTACACGCTGTCCTAAGTATTATGCCATCCGTATTTACATCGCCACCGCTTTTGCTTCGTTTACGCCATCCAGATCGCCCGCTATTACACGCGTTCTTACAAAATCGCCGTTTTCCACATCCGTGCCTGTCGTATTTCCGTCCACGTGTTCGCATTCCGCTTTCCAGTCCGTTCCATTGCCATTTCAAAGACATCGCATTCCATTTTATTCCACGCCATCATTTACCGCTCAGATCGCTATTGTTTTCATCGCTATTTACGGTTTCGCCATCTCGATGTTTTTGCACACGGCTCGTCGTTGTTTTGACGTTGTTATGTTTCGTCAGATTTACATTATTTTCATCCGTGATTTCGAGCGCAAAAACATGTAAATATGGACAAAAAAAGCGATCGACATTTTACATGCGATCTAAAGTGAAACGTAAAAACGTATCTTAAAAGGTGTAAAACGACTAAAACGCTTTAAAACGTATTTAAAACGCGGTAAAAAATGTACAAAAACGTGATAAAAGTTGACGTAAAACGTAAAAACTGTAATTTAAAACGTAAAACCTGATCGAAAACATTTAAAAAGCACGAAAACGTGTAAATACTGGATGAAAACGTCGGTAATTATCAAAAGGTGTAAAACCTAAAACGGTAAAAACAGCAAAAACGATAAAAACGGACTTAAAACGCGGTCTCTTTTCGGACGAATGCATCAAAAGCGCGTAAATATGGACGAAAAACGTACATGCGTCTAAAACGTAAAAACAGAATTTAAAAGTGTAAACGCGCACGGATCTAAAACGGTAAAACATAACAAAACGTAAACAGCGTATTTAAAACGTGTAAAAAAACGAAAAAGTAAAATCTGATGAAAAATGTAAAAAGCGGACGACGTCTCGCGAAAACGATCTAAAACTTGTAAATATTTTAAAAAAACGTAAATACCTGATGAAAACGTAGAAAAGAACTAACGACCATTAGTCCTTTATACTAACGGTCGTTAGTTAATTGTGAAAAGATTTTAAAAAGAAGATGGCAAGGACATTTTGGTCATTTTATTCGGATATGGACTGGATCTCAGAACATATACAAACCATAGTGACTGAACTAGTCAAAAAACAAACTTTAGTGACTGAAAGTGAAAAAATGGCCAAACCACAATGACCATTTATGTAATTAACTCTTAAGTTTATTTATCACAAAGACCGAAAGTAAAAATAACAAGTACGATCAGGGACTAAATGTGACAATTCATATGAAGTTTAATTATGTCATAAGGACTTGTTATAATAATCTCAAGAATGATGAGGGGCTGAAACCGTACATATCTTATAAGTATTACACTTATAATGGCATAAGGACTTTGAGTGAAATTCAAACGCTACTTCAGGGGTGTAAACACGTACATGTCGATGATGTTTGGATCAACCAATCATATTGCTTCTTGAATTATAGTTACGTCGTAACTTTAATTACTATTATCAGAATCGAATCGGTATTACGAGCGTAATCCTTGCTATTTCTTATATTACGGCGTAACTATTTATTATTAATAGTTAGCGTATTAATCTTTAAAAGACTTCTAAGGTTACCAGAATTATGTGCGGGCCTATAAATACGTACTATTTCACCACTTTTCAAGATCTCTCTTCACCCCTCTTAGGGGTCGATTAGGCACTACTCGTAAGCAATTTTTGAGTCCAAGCCATCTTTCAAGGAAGAATTCACCTGCAATCATCATCATTATTAGTTCTACATCAAGTACTTTGTATCATACAATATGTTTATTTTAATTCATGTTTTATTCATCTTTGTTGGTATAATTTACTTTATGTTTGGCTAAGCACCTTTGGTGCTAGCCTAGTTATGATTCCTTGATTGTATTGTTTATGTTTTCATTCTTCTATTATTGTTTTTAGTGTATGCATGCATAGTTCGATGGTAGTCACCCTAGCTTCGGTAGTTTTGAAGTGCGGTCGTATCTAGTTGCTTAGGAGAATTGACCAACTGACCCTAAGTAAGTATGTAGAGAATGGATTGGTAAGAATTGACCAAGTGACGACATTTCCCCTCTTGTGCGAATTGACCAAAAGATCACCGTTCATATGGGCGAATTTAAGAAGTTAGGGACTAGTGTCTAAGATGATAGCGCCAGGGCACTCATTATTTCGAATCTTACATGTAGGGTACTTAATGATTTGGCTTAGGTTGCTTAAGACCCTCGACTCCCCAAAGGGTTGGCCTTTGACATCGGGTAGGAACCTTTGTTGATAGGCTAGGACGAATTGACCAAATGTTGTCCTAGCGACTTAAACCCCCACTTGAATCAATTGGAAGTAATTTAGAAAACATATACATTACATGATAGGATGATTAATTAGGTTAGCACACTTTCTCACCACTGTTTACATCTTTTATTTATTTTCCGCATTTTATTTCTGCTTATTAGTTTAATTAATCAATCAATTGAAAATCTCTTTAAATAGTGACATTAGGCTTAAGTTAGAATCCATACACATAGCTCTTAGGGACGACCTCGGCTTTACCGAATACTAAACAACACACGACCGGGTACACTGCCCGTGAGTGCATAAGGTAGACCATAAGTAGACGAGAAAATTATAAATATTAAAACCTGGTCAGAAATCCTGCATCAGCAAACCTATTCATATGGCTGATGGTAAAAGGAAGGGCAACCCATTTTCTAAGGTGGTTGAAGTGGTTGATTCAGATAGTGATGATGAGGTGTGTTGAGCCAAATGATCCTACGGGCAGTTACTTTTCATTAGCTGTAGGACATAACAAGCTTAAAGGCTATATTTCTGATGATTATGCGGCCCAGGTATATGACTTACCTAGGCAATTTGAGGAATTTAAATGGTTTTGATTTCATGAACTTCAAAGGCTTCGCTCGAGGGTGTAATATTTTATTTGGTTTTGTTTATTTGTCTTGCATATCTTTTATGTTTTAGTGGTTGTTCTAGTTATTGGTAGCTAGTTGTTCATTTATAGCATGTTATAAATGTTCTAGTGGTTTTTCAAGCGGATGTTTGAAGTTAATGTGTCGTTTCAGCCACGTTCAATTCTACTTTAAATGGTTTTTTGGTTAATATATTTTACCAGGGTGGAAGTTCCCTTTTACCAAAAAAAAAAACAAAACAAAGCATGCAACATAAACTACCCGAGACAATTTAAATGGTTTTTTGGTTAATATATTTTACCAGGGTGGAATTTCCCTTTTACAAAAAAAAAAACAAAACAAAGCATGCAACATAAACTTCCCGAGACAATTTAAATGATCTTGAAGCCGCATTCTTTGAAGCTGTGACGCGTGAAAATTGTGCAAGATATAGGTTGTAGGCGTGTTATTTGCGATATGATGATTACTGCAGTTTTGTTGCAAGGGAGATGGAGATCAGTGTGTTCGGTTTTGATGATGATGAGATGCGACCGGGGTTTTTGAGGGAGAAAATTTAGATGGTGGCTGCTAACATTTGATGAGAGGCGTCTCATTTGTGTGTTTAGGCTAAATGATGAGATAATTTAAGGTTTCACTTCTATCCACACTAGTGGACCGGGTGCAATCCGTAAATGGTGGCCTGGCAATTTGAGGTTGGGCTGCTGGGTCACAAAATTGTAGAAATCAAGAGTGAATAATAAAAATATAATGATCAGATTCAATGAACAAATGAGAATACATAAAAAATAAATAAGAAAAACTTAACCCTAAACTAGACATGCCTAAACAACGGGCTGGGCCAATGGGCCTTATTAACTAACAAAAAGCATATGGCATTCACGACAATTGTAGTTAGGATTAAGATCAACTGTTGCTAGAAATTAGAATAGGCCACATTATAAGCCGCTTTTCTTTTGTAGATCTTTAGTTTAACTGAAATGGACAACTAACAAAAGCTTTAAATATCTACAGATGCAAAAATTATTTGTCATATATTGTTATAACATTTACTTATAGTTCACTGTTAGTATCTACAATGACAAAGGCTCGAACTTAAGTTACCAAACACTTGAGAACGGATTTTTGCGTTTTGCAATCGCAATAAGTAGAAAAGCTGTCTCCAAATGCATTTCCCAACACCCCCTAACAGTTATTTGATTAATTAAGATTGTAAGTTAAATGTCGCGTTTTCAGTAAGATATTTACGGACTATTTATTTGTATCAAGATCAATTTATATTCTACGATTACCAAAGTCAAAGTTGGTGTGCATGCATGAAGACACTGGTAAGATGATAGTGAAACATATTAATATACTCATTGATTAAATGGTTAACAATACATGTACATTACTCCAGGAGTTAATATAAAATTATTAAAGTTTATAAAATGTAAATATACGAAAACAAAATTATATATGTTTTTTGTGGAAATTGAAATGGTAATCATGTTATAATGTTTGATTATACAAATCGAGGCTACTGTAAAAAGATACCTTATTTTGAATTCACTTTTATAACTATTTAGTTAAATATTACGCAACACGTATCAACAATTAGATGCATTATTTTACTTATATTTCAACAATTTAGACAAATATTACGCAATAAACAATTAGATACAGCCCATGTGTATTATACGGGTCTCAATGACTCGTATTTATATATAATGTTTGGTGAGATAATTACACTTTTCTTCTCGCATTAATTATGAGACTTTGAGCTGGTACTTGTCTTTATTGTAACATGCCAGAATACGTAACTTCAGAAGAAAAACTATCTCAATTTCCTTCCACATAATCTGGCAACTAATAATTTATTTCCACACAACCCGACAACTTATTCCATAACCTAACGAACTGATTTTTGTTTCAAAATAAGGATAATAACTTTAAAAAGTATTATATTTGTTAAAGAAATATTTTTTTAGGTATCGAATAATAATTTTTGCTTATATAAGTATTAAACTTTCAAGTTTTGACTTTTTTAAGCTTTTCAAATTGTTAAAAATCTAGGGGCAAAAAAGTCACAAAAGTATCTCAAAAATACCGAATTTGAAAGATTAATACCTAAAAAATCCGAATTTAAAAGTTTAGTACCAATATAACCAAAAAAAATTTTGTTTAATACAAAAAAAAAATATTTTTAAACAAGTATGTTGATTTTTAAAGTTATTATCCATTTAGAATATCACACAATTATCATTCTATCATGTCTTCTTCGTCCACATACATATCCTCCAAGCTAGCTCCCATGGTCACGTCTAGATCACGTATCACATGCATGGAAATGACAACACAATATAAATCATTAAAAAGGATGAAACTAGAGCTAATTAAAACCGACTCGATGTATTTACGTAAAAGTAAACACAATTACATACATATATTTTTTTCGAAGGAAAATTATGGATTTTTATAATAACTAACATTACGTCACCAACAGAGGCGGCTCAAGCATTGTCGAGACCTAAAGCGAAGTTTAAATATGTGGCCTTTCATATTTTTTTTTTTCTCTTTGCTTAATATTAGCTTTTTTGAGTCTTGGAATCATAAAATATTCAATTATCAAACCAAGAACACAATGAGAATCTAAGATTTTATTGAAGAAAGAGGAAAATAATATATATTCTTACAAACGACGAAACTAGAGCAAATTAAAACTGACTCGATGTATTTAAGTAAAAGTAAACACGGCTACATACATATATTTTCTTCGCCAAATATACTTAAGGAAAATTATGGTTTTCTATAATAACTAACATTACGTCACCAACAGGGGCGGCTCAAGCATTGTCGAGATCTAAAGCGAAGTTTAAATATGTGGCCTTTCATTTTTTTCTTTTATTTGTTTTTTCTTTTTGCTTAATATTAGCTTTTTGGAGTCATTTGAGTTATAGAATATTCAATTGTCAAACCAAGAACACAATGAGAATTTAAGATTTTATTGAAGATATAGAAAAATAATATAAAAATGAGAAAAAAACTAAATTTTGCTTTATGATAATCTATAAGTAGTGCTAAAGAACTGAACCAATACAAAGGAGGCTTGTTCATATTTGTTAGTTTTGGTTAACCGAACAAACGAACTAATACGAAAACTTAAACAAACAAACATTGGTACGGTGTTCATGCTTGTTAACAAACTATTCATGAGTGATAGTTGAAACGTATAATTTGTTTACAGAATCGACTAAAAATAATTATAGTTTATAGCATTAAATGAGCTCTTCGTTATTTTGTGATAACAAAAATATTGACTTGGTTGTGTTTCTTAAACTCAAACAAGCACTTAGTAATTATTTTAGTAGTTTTAGTAATATAGGCTTTTTATATATCGAGACTTCAAGATGATGCTCAAGAAAATATTGTTCGATTATATATCTATAAAGGGCGTTAGAAAATTGAAAGCCTTAAATATTCGGGGGCCTAAAAAGGGATGGCTTTACCTTTGAGCCACCGTTGGTCATCAAAATCCATATATTTCCAAAGACGTCACCTACTCTAATTCCGTCATTGATGTAGTTCGATCAATTATTTCAAGTTTGCTTGACGACTCTAAAGATTACAAGACAAACATCTATCAAAATCATCAATTAATACCCTCATGAGCAGGCAACTACCATTTTATTGACTAATTAATAACACCAATAGAAAATTATTGGATCAGATATCATATTCTTGCCATACTTATATCCAGGATATTTGCATGGTTATTTAATGCTGAAACAACAAGACACATTAAACCAATGATTTTGGATGTTCTTTAATGTTAGACATTCTTAATTATTTGTTTACTCTCACATGTCAATTTAACTCATATTGCCGGAGGTTTTTGTGTAAGAAGTATCTCTGCTCTCGGGTTTATCCTGAGGTAAAGGTAAGATCTGTATACATTCTACCACCTCATACCTCACTCTAACGAGATTGGGTATGTTGTTGTTGTTGCGACATTTGGGGAAATGCTTTGTGTGTATTATGAACAGTAAAACAATAATAATCAAATATTTGTTCGTGTTATGAACAGTAAAACAAGAATGATTAAATAACTTTGCATGTAGATATGTGTTTTCAGAATGGGAACTGATCTTGTGATTTTACCTTTATACCCTCGCATTGTTATTAGCTTTTCAACATGTCTTCCTGTCTGATTTAAAACTTTTTGGATCCATATGATATATAGTTGCGATAATGCAAACAAGGTCATCACTCAATGACAAACTGCGGATAAGACCCGTTTCAAGCTTCTTATCATATCCATATTTTTAACGGCTCTTATTCATATCCAGGGACGGACTTACATAGATGTTAGGTGTGGCACGGGCCACACCCAATTTTGTGTCACGTAGTGTAATATTATTCAAAATGTGTTGGTTTTTTTTATGCGCAACCCCGATATCTCTGCTATTTTCTTTATACTGCATTCATATCCGGTACTTATTTAATTTGCGTTGTTAACTAAGGCACAATATTAATAACCTGAAATCATGGCACTGGTTATGTGAAACAAATATACCAGCAATGCATAAACACATTTACTGATTTTCCTCTCATTTTAAAAGCCCAAGAACTGTTCTAACCATGAATATTAAATATATTCATGGTGAGATGAGATCACGCGTCTGCTCGTTCTGGTGGTGGCGATTTCATCATTTTCTCCAAGATGTTCACGATGTTTTACTTTCTTGGATTAGGGCACATGCAATGGTGATTTTTGGTACACCAGGGAGATGGTTAATGACATGTTATTTTTTAGTTGGAAAATGATAAATGGACCTACATAGAGGTTTAAAGGAGACTCCAATGAAATGCATACTATACAATGCCTTTACAGCCTCCTTTTGCGCTATTTAATTGTGCACGTATTATCACTCTTTTTAGTTTCAAGAGTTAAGGTCTTGATAAGTTGGCGCCGCCAAGAGAAGAAGATGAAGTAGAATATAATACAGTCAAATTGATGAAGATACAATTAATTACATGTGGGCAGAGGAATGGTAAAAATATTGTTTTTTTTCCCGTGCACAAAGAGGTGCTTTTATTAAGAGGATGTGAGTCTTAATTTGATTTAATCATCTAAATCTCAATCTAATTCTGAATATGTAGTTGAAAAGTCTTAATCTGATTTTCATCTTAATTTTAATAAGTGATAAAAAAATCTGTATCTGACTCAAATAAAATTATTTATTTATGTAAAAATGAGTAAATGTGTTAAACTATCACTTTTTACAATTTAATTATAAAACGATTGCACTTGCACAAGAAATAAACTTTATTAAATATAAAAAAATAAAGTTTTATAAATTAGTTAATTAAAAGCGTAAAGTACTTTAAGAAAAATGCAATCTCTACCATGTTTATTTGACAAAAATAAATGGGTCAAAGTTTAAATTGAACTTTTTAAAATGATTAACTAAATGGGCCGCGTTAGAGTTGAGATAAACGAGTCCAAAATTGAACTCTTCAATTTGAACAAAATACGGATTGTCAATATCATCTTATGCATTATTTATCTAATAAAACGCATGCAATGATTAAATTTAATATTTCTAATACGAAAAACAAAGATGAAACAAGACAAGCAATGAAATAATGGAAAAAAGTAGGAGTGGCAATTTCTACACCCACACGCATAAACGATACCAACCCTTAAGAAGTTAAATAGGTTTAGGTTGAGGATAAACATGTTTAGGTCAAAACAGTCAATCCCGCCAACCCGCTTAATAAATCGGTCAGGTTTGGGTTGAAAGTTAGCAAATCGTGTCAACACGGAACCCGCTTGAGTATATACTCTAAAAATAAAATATATAACTTGGTTTTATTGTTGGATATGGATTAAATGTATATTGTTATAAACTTAGTATATAAGGGAATTATGATTATAAATCGATTTTATTGAATTGATGTTTATAACTCAGATATCATTGAAATTGTCGTATAGTTATTTTTATGCTATTTTTATCATATTTTAGATCGTTATATCATTTTTGCATTTAAGCTAGTTAAATCAACAAATCACAAACCTTATTCATTGTTTGACCTATTTACTTAAACAAAGTTAAACGGGTCACAAACGTTACGCTGCGGTTATGGAGGTCCGGGTTAGGGTTGAACTTCTTGACACGATTAATAAATGGGTCGTGTTTGGGTAGAGGTTATTTTAACACGCCAATCCGCGAACCCTAATAGGTCCAACACCTAACACGACTCGACACCCCTAAAAAAAAGACACCAATGAAAAAAAATCATAACATAAGAAAAAAATACAAAAATAAGAAAATAGTTTCGAGTGCCTACGGCTCCACATGCCCAGATTTTCTACTAGCTATCCTCATATACAAGCTAGGTCAACATATGTCACTGGTTGAATATCATACTATCTTTAAGTATCGCCTTTTGATTCCATTATTTCCGGTTGATGAGATATGTCTATTTTGTCACAATGCATGTTTGGATTCCTTTGGGTAACATACAATTCATTGCAAAGAGCTCTCGTGCTTCAAGTTAGGGGTGTTATTCGGGTGACCCGCCGGTCTCGGTCAACTTGGGTCAAGCCATAAAAACACACACCAACCCGACCTTGTTTAAAACTCGGGTAACTCGGTCGGGTGGAATTCGTGTTCGGTAAACTCGGTCGGGTCAATTCGCCTGGTCAACCCGGTATTTTACATTGTAAAAGTGTTGTTGAACCGGGTTAGTCGGGTTCGTCAGTCAAGGCTAAAAATATACGCCAACCCGACCTTGTTTTAACTTCGGTCAATTCGGTTGACCGATTGACCAACCAATTGACTCGGTCGGGTTCGGCTCAGTCACGAATGACACCCCTACTTCAAGTACGCATACATCTATATTGTTAGGATGTCATTTTTGACGCTTGTAGGCGTCTTTGAGATCTCCTCAAGAAGAAGCACATGTGAACTTTGATCGCCCGTTAGGATGGAAGATCCACACCTGCATTCAACGAGATTTTTGGTGTTTGGATGGTTTGGAGAGAAACATGCGTATGTGGATTTAACCGGGGTTTCTCCTCTCGTGGGTTTGAGTAGCTAATGCAGGTTTTTCCACCAGGATTTAATTTTTCTAAAGCCTCGTCTACCTAAGGTCTATCTATTACACTAACGAGCAGTGAACCCGGTCGTGCGTAGTATAAAAGGTGGTAAAGCCGAGGTCATTCCCAAGAGCAATGTAGATGAGGATCCTAATTAAGTCTAATGTCACAGTTTTAAAAGGTTTTAAGTTGAAATGATTAATTAAACTAATAGACAAGAAATAAATTGCGGAAAATAAATAAAGGTTATGAACAATGGTGAGAAAGTGTGCTAACTTAATTATTCATCCTATCATGTTATGTCTATGTTTTTTAATTACTTCCTATTGCTTCAAGTAGGGTTCAATTGCTAGACAGCCTTTGGTCAATTCGTCATAGTCTATCAACAAAGGTTCCTACCCTACATCAAAGGCCTACCCTTTGGGGAGTCGAGGGTCTCAAGAAACCTAAGCCAAGTCATTAAGTACCCTACATGCAAGATTCGAAACAATGTGTTCCCGGGCGCTAGCATCTTAGACACACATCCCTAACTTCTTAAGTTTCTCCTTCCGAACGGTGATCCTTTGATCAATTCGCACAAGAGGGACTGATAGTCCTTTAGTTAATTCTTACCAACCCTCTCTACCTACTTCCCTAGGGTCCTTTGGTCAATTCTCCGATCCTAAGCAAATAAGTACGACCGCAACTCAAAACTACCGAAGCTAGGGTGACTACCAATAACTATGCATGTATACACTAGAAAAAATTATAGAAGAATGAAAACATAAACAATACAATCAAGGAATCATAACTAGGCTAGCACCAAAGGTGCTTAGCCGATCATATTAAAAGACACAATCAATTCAATGTTTAACATGATTAATGAAGACATGAATTAAAGAGAAATAAAATAGTAATCGCTAAAGCTTATTGATGCTATAGTGTGATTTCTCCCTTGGAGATAGCTCCGTATGCTGCGTATGATTTGCCCTTGGAACCCTCTTCACATTCTGTGCCTTTGTGTTGTGAGTGAATGATGTAAAATGCAGATTTTAGGGCTTGTATTTATAGGCCCGATCATAGTGACGGCGTAATTAATAATGTGGTTACGCCATAACTTAATTATCCTCCAAACTCAACTCTCGTAGTGGTGATTACGGCGTAACCTTAAGAATAGTTACGCCGTAACTCTAGCTCCGTCGTAATTTAATGGTTGATTACGCCGTAACTTAATTATCCTCCAAACTCAAGTCTCGCGGGTGCCGTTACGTCGTAATTTATGTTTGGAGGTTATGGCGTAGTTGATGGAGGCGAAAAATGTCAGATAACCTAGATGGTTACGGCGTAACTTAAGTTGAGAGTTACACCGTAACTACTGTTGACTTGGTCTTCATAACGTAATCCTAGCTACGGCATAATTGAGAGTAGTAGTTACGATGTAGCTTCTTCAATAAGAGCATACTAAGGTGAAAACAATTAAGAATATCTCCAAATCCGCGTCCCTAAGCTCCAATGCTCATATATTACCTGGAAACGAAATATAAAGGGATAAGAGTATATATCCATAGAAACAACATAAAGTATGAGCATAAAAGGGGGAAATTGACACTTAAAAATCAGGATTATTTGATGTTATGAGTAGCCGGGGGTTTTTTTAGTAGGGCAGGCTGCTTTGAACTCCGCCTTGTACAAAGTGGCAAAACATGAGAAAGCGTTCATTGAAAATCAACATGTTTTTATTCCTTTCACGTTTGATACTTTTGGTTTCCTTGCATCTAAGGTAGTGAAGTTCCTCAACCGAGTCTAATAAGTTATGCATAGTAATGTTGTAACACCTAGATCCACAAATGTAGTTTTCAAAAAAAATTGTTTTGCAATCTAAAAAAGGCTAGCGGCGCAGCTTGTTGCCTGTTTGCCTTTTGCCTCTATATAAATCCCAGCTTTGAAGTTTAATTTTAAATGTTAATAGGTCTTCGAAACTATGAATCTTCCATCTCTTCTCCTCCCGCAAGGATCGCATCTACTGCTTAAGAGTCGCGACGCTTCCTTTTATTCGCATACATTAGATGTGCAGTGTAGCCTAGGGAAGAGAAGCAAGCTAGCCCCGCCTACCTCCCATCTATATCTATAGGCGGTAATGGTAAAAGTTGGTAAGCATGGTAGTTGTATTAGCGGCCAGGACCGGTACTCCGTGTTCTATCTAGGTTCCGCTCTTATAGGATATGAGAATTACTTGAAGATATATGTGATAGCAACCATTTGTTTTTTTATAAATGGTACACTATACATATATATATATATATATATATATATATATATATATATATATATATATATATATATATATATATATATATATATATATATATATTATTAGGTAAAGGGTCATCACTCGGTAAAATATATTACTTCAAAAAAATTAGATAAGTACAATGGAATATAGCTGAAATATCACATTTACCTCAAGCAACCGCTTAAACTACCACTAGATCATTCATGACAGGCCATAAACGAAAAACTAGCTACCAACAACTAGAACAACTAATAAAATATATAAGAACGACATACCAATCTTATGAACTAACAAAAATAAAGAATTACTTCCAAACACAGCCTTGGAGCTTGATATCAAACTGGTCACAAAATGCATCCAATTGCCTTGGTAAGTCATAGACCCTGAGCCGCATAATTATTAGAAAAATAAACTTCAAGCTCATTACCTCCACCAGTCAATGAAAAATAACTAGCAATAGGATTATCCGACTCAAACACCTCATCATCGTCACTATCAAAAAAAGCCACATTACCCACCTTAGATAATGGGTTACCCACCTTAGTTGAAGAAGTACTACCCGGATGATCAACCTTTTTAATAGGTTTACCATCATCACCCACAAGAGTAACTTTCCCATCAATAATTAGCTTTTCAAGCTTCCCAATTTGGGTAGTACTAGTGCTACTATAATCGCCCAAAGCAATATTACCATCGGGAGCACAAGTAGCATCAATCACACGTTCCAAAACAAAATCTTGCTCTTTAAGTACATCAAAACTATTTTTCAAATCAAATGGGTTAATATTATCCATGTTATTACTAACATTTGAAACCTTAGAACCATGAATTTGCGTTTGTGAAACCTCAATGTTATCATTACTCTTAAAATTAGAACTATCATTCAAAATCTCACCCGACTTCTTAATTGAACAATCATTAGGCTCTTTAGCTGACTAAGCCTTATTATCATCATTAGGAGAAATAGAAGGCGAATAAGACTTACGTTCATTCGGATCAACATTATATTGTGAAGTCGAAGCACCACTATTATTCGGCTTAAAAACCGGTCTATAATGATATTGAACCTTTGGTTTTTGCAATCGCAATCCATCAACTTGTCAATCATTAACCGGTTGCTTACCCTTACCTTTCTTCCTATTAACCTCAATAAACCCTTCCTCTAACCAACGTTTCTCAACCGATCTCACAATTCTCTTAGGACGTTCTTATCATTGTGATCGAAAACTTCATGTCTTACACTTTGGCGGTTCCACTCATATTCAATATCAAAATTTTCCAATGAATGACCTGACCCATTAGGGTAAGGGATCGCAACCACAAGAGATTCAAGTAAAGCTTCCTTTGACGACACTTCCACAAGGGCACGAGCATAGGGATTACGATCCCACGATTTAAGGCACGTCGAACTAGTGTATGCGTCAAGCATGATAGGACGACCAATTTGTGATTAATCAAACTAAGATTGACCTCGAATGCGAAAATAAACATTGTGGATTTTAACCCATACAGAGCTGGTTATATTATCTTTTGTGAGTTTAGAGTTAGGAATCCAGATGTTCAAAAAAAATAGGCACTAAACGGATCAACCATGGACCTTTTTCCAAAACCCTGTCCATACCCTATTTGGTCGCAAATTGAAAAAGAAAAGAAATCCATTGTTAAGCATTACCCTGCGCAGACCAAACTTTGCCCATGTATTCCTAACTTAATTTTTGACTATCGGGAAGGCAAATATCTTACCAATGAAATAACCATAAAGCGTAATAGCTTAATCGAGCACTTATCTCATCAACTACTTCCAAAGGAATGGTGACACTAGCACCAGCCATGCAATTTTAGTTCCCCATCTCAAAAATCGTTACAATCTTATTGGGTGTTTTATCCTTAAATATATCCATAAAAGATATAAAGAAGAACTAGGGTTCTCCAAATTAATTGTACCAAATTTTATTCATGTCCTTCGATCCCAAATTCATATCGAATCACTAACACCTTGCATACCAAAAAACTAATTAAAACGAAAACAAAAACTAAACCCTAAAACCTCACACAATCAATTAAACGACACGAGCAACATCAACATTAACAACGATTAATAAACTAAGAAAACGAAATCCTAACAAGGGTTTCGTCACAACAACTTTAAACGACTCATATATTGAATAATGATATTAATAATAATAACCGCGTTGAAGGATTGATAACCAAAGAATAAATGAACTAGCGAAAACCTAATAATAAAAACGAAACCTAATTTACACGACACAACCACCAAATAAGAAACCGACTAAAGATACAATCAAGAGATTAGTCCACGATAGTAGGAGTATTATAAGGTTTAAGAATCACGTAAAATTAGCGAGATAGATCTGAGTAGAAAGGTGTAGGTAAATCGTCATATTCACCAAAGGAGGTTTAGGGTTTTTTATGTTAAGTTGAATACAAATATATAAATTTAACTAAAAAGAGCCATGTTCCATAAATTTAACTAAAAAATGACACTTAATCATTTTAATGATGTTGATATGTGGAGTTTTATTAGCATGTACTAACTCATAAAATTCCTACCCTTAATATTTCATCATACTAAAAAAGTCAAACACAAAATTACCCTAATAAGTTTCATCTTTTGTTTATATTAGTCGAGCTGACCCATGCGATGTACCATGTTAGAACTAAGAGCATCCACAATGCAAAAACTAAGAATAGCTTTTCACTATTTAAAGAAGTCTTTTGAAAAGCTTTTTATGCATTACAATGATAGCTTTTTAATGGCTTTTTGAAAGACTTTTTAAAAAGACTTGATATACTTCAAGTTTTTCATCAAAGTTGTATGTATTAAATATGGTTTGCATTTAATGCATTAAATGCAATAAGTCATCAAAGACTTATTGCATTATGGATGCTCTAAGTTGTTTATTCTTTGGTGGCTTAGCTTGCCTATTAATGATATGTTACGTAGACCAATTAGTTAAATATGTGAGTCAGTTGTGTTAACTTGCTAATAAGTACTAGTCGTGTTAAGTTGATACCTTTCTTTTTAACTTCTATGATTGTTATAAACACTAAAATTCATAATGCGGAAAATATAATCCACAAATAAAAATTAACCTAATCCCTAATAGATGAGTTCCGACTTGCTAGTGCATCATGTTTGTACATGGTTTCATCACTATAATCCATTATTGTGTACACTAATATAGTCAAAGAAATTGTATACGTTTTACTTAAATGCTTAACACATAGGATAAGACATTAAGTTAGATGATATGACAACACATTCCTTTACAACCCATAATAAGTGTAGATAAGAAAAAACTCAAAGTGTAATGATAGTCCTTAAGAGATATATCCAATCAAATAATAGAGCTAATAATGTCATAACGTACAAAAGCCGTGTCTGAATATTCTACTCCAATCTTGCCAAATCTATTGATCTTTCTCATATAAATCTACATCACTTGTGCCAAACACAATATCAAGCACACTTCATTCAACTAGCTAGCTAGCTAGCAATAAGCTCTCAACGAAACATCGGCAATGTCATCCATCGACACCACAACGCCTCCAAAAGCCACCACGGACACTACGACGTCGAAGTCGTCTGGATCTAAACCGGGTAGTATGGAACAAGTGGTTGATGTGGCTTTGAGGGTCTTGCTTTTTGCAACTGCCTTGGTTGGAATGATAGTTATGGTCACTTCTAAACAAACTAAGCTCATTACGTTGGGACCGGGCTTTACAATACCTATCGTTGCTAAATTTAATCAGTCCCCAGCTTTCATGTAAGTTATTTTTAGCTACCTATATACCTTCATTGAGAAGTAATATATATCAACAAAATTCTATTAAGAGACACTTATGATTTATGACTAATGGTTATATACGATGCAGAAACTTAGTAGCAGCGCTTTCCGTAGCTTGCTTGTACAGCATAATCACTGTCGTGCTATCGATTTTGGCTTTAATAAAAAAAGGAGGAAACACATCAAACCTACAGTTCTATTTTGGGATGTTTGATGTTGTAAGTTTTCGAACCTTATCCAGCGTGCATGTCCATATTTGCATGTATAGTAATGATAAATAGGTCTACTAGTTACATCTACAAATAGGCATACCTTATTTACATATTTAATTTTTGAAATACATCACTTATCTCTCCTCATATTCATCAATCATTTTTGAAATACAACAATCACATTTCTATGTCTCTTTTTAAGTCGGCATACCGATCATTTTTCTTGCACGTAATATATATCAAATTGTACAAAACCAATCATGATGTATTTAAGTTATAGTGACCACAAACTAGTGGTTATCCGAATACTTGCATTACTTGCACATATGAATTAACATCGAGTATCTGTCTTAATAAAATGAAACTAGCTTATAACTAATGTGGTGCGTACGGTGCAGCTGCTATTGGGGATCGTGGCTTCATCGACAGGTGCAGCAGGAGGAGTTGGATACATTGGACTCAGAGGAAACTCTCATACCGGATGGATCAAAGTTTGTGATCTATATGGTTCATTCTGCCGCCATTTTGGAGCCTCGATTTTTCTATCGCTCATATCCTCCATTACACTTCTACTCCTTGTTTGGCTCTCCATTTATGTGCTTTCCAAGAAGATTGCGAGGTGATAATTTGGTTGATGCTGGAATGTTTCTTATGTATAAGTTGTCTATAGAATTTAGCTGAAAGGGCTGGATGTAATTGTTATTCCTTGATGCTCATATATACATCTCTTGTTTACTTGTCTGAGAAATATACTCTGTGCTATTGTCGAAAATCCTTATGTTGGGTAGAACCATAATTTTTATTTTTAAGATATATTAATAATTTAAACTTTTCTATTATATTTATAGAGGTGAAAGACAAACGAGCAACAAGCTGCGCTGCTAGCCCTTTTTGTATTGCAAAACTAATTCTTTTGAAAACAACATATTTTGGGTTTGAGTGAAAATCAGGACGCTATACATGCAAAAAAAAAAAATACTGAATTTATATATATCTGGTACATAAAAACAAAATTCATATTACTTAAAAGGGCTAATAACCTATTAAAGCACTATACTTGTCACAAATGTCAGTTCGACGTAGCGAACAAAAAAAATAGCTCTTTTAGATATTAAACTTGACATTTTTGTCTTCCTTTAAGTATTATGACAATTTTACCCTTCCAAATTACATAAATGGTCCCTATGGGTTTGCGAAAATTGCATCCATCGTCCAGAGGCTAAATTACATAAATGGTCCATGTCGTTCGGAAAAAATTGTGTCCATCGTCCCTTATAACAATTACATCAGTTCACATAACGGATTCCATAACTACAAAAACAAATAAAAACAAAAACAAAAAAAACAGAAAGAAAACTGTCCATCATTGAGATAAATTGGTAGAAAAGGGTAAGTGTGCTACAATAGCAAAGTATTCAAGCATCTCCATCGCATCATCTGCAGACCAAATCCATCAGGGCCTATTTGAAATCCTGCAGCTTTCACTTCCTCGGGTACAGGTTATACCTGGATACATTCACATATATATTAACATGAAAACTACTACAATAATGCAAGGTAGGCTCTCCTACAAATTGGATTGCCGCATGTGAACCAAGCAGACCCAAAACAGCCCAAACGTGCCCAAATCACCCACTTTCAACCCATAGCAGCCATGGTAAACGATTTTTTTGAATTTTTTCCTTTTGACACAAGTTAAATCAGCTAGACGGCTTTCATTTTTTAATTTTTAAAAATTTTTAGCTCGACTTAAAAAAAAATTTAAAAACAATGCAAGAAAACCAAGAATGAGATTTAAACTTTAAAGCTGGTAAGAAATCCCAGCTTTACAACTCCTGTTATATTGCCTTATTTAGATAAATGCATGAAGCATATCTGATCTGATTAGCAATTATAACTACAAGGTCAAGAATGGTTATTTTTTGTTGGTAATTTTTAATAAATAATTCTAGTTTGTTTAAGTTAATGAGGCGTCACATAAATCATCCAACAATAGGGAGTACTGGAGTAGACTGAAGTCAGTGAACAAAGACATACCATCTTGCAGAGTAGCCATCACTTCAAGATCTTGAAATGTTGCCATCAACTCAGGATCCTGCAGTATAATTTAAACGAAGACGAAACAAAAATTACATCAAACGTCTACTTAATAATTTATACCAAACAGACACACTAGCATTTTCTAAAGCAAAAGATTTTATACTTAAATCATCAGCTAATAAATGAGTACGCAAGGTTAAGATAGCTACAAGTATCTACAATAGATCCGCTAGAGACATGATTCGAGGATTAGCCATGAATAATCATAAAATTTGTAGATTAGTTAAGGCTTACAAAGGTATCATGTATAATACACTATGTAAGAGGCAGTAGATGGAAACAGATAAGTCATTAAACTCGGAGAGATACTCACATTCAAGATTTTGCTGTAGTCAATACCACCGGGCATACCTCCCCCACCTCCGCTGCCACCTCCTGACATACCTGGCATACCACCTCCAGGGAAACCGCCTGCAGCAGGGCCACCAGGCATACCACCACCAGGGAACCCACCTGGGAAGCCACTTGGCATTCCACCAGGGAAAGGCATTCCACCCGGGAAACCACCTAGCATTCCACCAAGGAACCCACCTGGCATACCTCCAGCTCTTTCACTTGAAGATGCTTTTTCTTCCTTTTTGGCCTTCTCATATGCAGCCTGTGCATAACACAACACAACATTAGATTGCAGAAAATAGAAGAAGGTACCCAAAAACAAAAAAAAAAAAAAAACAACATGATATTATGCAAACAGATAAATCTACCTTGGCTTCAGCTTTGCGACGTTGCCTCTCACGTTCAGTTTTCCTGTCCTCTCGCTCTTTCCTGAGCTTATCGTATTTCCTACGATGTTCCACAATTGTGTGTGCATTGGGTTCAACCTAATGCAAGAGAAATTTAGATCAAGCTGCTTAAAGCGGTAATGAAAAGAGACAATAATCCTAGTAGAGTTTTCTACTCAATTAAGTGCAAGAGAAAACATCTGCAACAATGAATCTTACGTGCATAAACCAACTTCCTATAATATCATCACCTTGTTAAGTTTCACAGCATGACTAGAGTTCAATCAGGGCATATAAATCGTACTACCATGTGTCAAATTGTGAATCATATAAATTCACTTTTCAAAACTAGAGTTCCTATAATATCATCACCTTGTTAGTTTCTATAATATTAATTGTCTAGTTTTCAAAACTTTCACAACTATAAAGCGAATTAATATTTTAATTGTGAAATTATAGGAACTCTAGTTTGTGTAACTAATTTGCGCACATAAAAATGCAATTAATTCTTCTAATGAAAACATCCGAAAATGAGATCACGAACTGATATTAACTGTGGTAAAACAGTGAAAGTAACACAAACTGAAATTATGCATTAGCATAATACTAAGATCCACTAATGAAATCAACCATTTACAAACAAAAATAACATCGAACAAACCAAGTGAAGATCTCAATCTGACCAGAGCTAATCACAATCACAAAATCAGCCGTAACACACACTCTAAACACCCACTTCATAGCCGAAACAAATCAAACACAACTCTTAATCCATTTACCACCACAAAAATTATATAAAATCGCTTGGTATAGAGGGTGGTGGCGCGGGAATGATGGTGTCCCGGTTAAATGGCGGCGACCAGAGAAGAGAGGAGGGTGTATAGTGAGTTCTGTTAGGCTAGTCTCGGGCCGCGACTGACAACCTGGGTCATCCAAATACACGCCATTTCTCTCCAAATGACCTGAGACAACCCGGATGCCCTACCGACGATTAGGATTTTTTTTTGCATTAAATTTAAATTTCATTCAAATTAAAAACATTACACTATTTAATTTAAAAAAAAACATTACAATACGAAATTAAAATAGTGAGTGATGAATTGTGTTTGAGCCTTTGAGGTGAAGTTGGTATTTATAGAGTGGTAAATTGAGTTTGATTTTTTTTTATTTAGTTTAATGACAAAAAGGTCGTTTTTTAAAATTTGTTTTCATTTTATCACAAACGGTCAAAAAGAAAGGGGATAGAAGCATTAAAAATATCGGTCGCAAAGTCACTCGATATGGCCAAATTTGGTTTGATGACCGATGTGACAACCTTCAACCACAGACGAGGAAACCGATTTGAACATCGGTTGCTGAAGGAATTTTTTGTTGCCAACCGATGTTGACCGAGTCGAATGCGTCCAGCCTTAAGTGTGTGTTAAAATGAGTTAAAAAGATATAATTGGGTTATTTATATACTTGGGACAAAGGATGCAATTTTTATAAATTTAAGAGTAAAATGGTCATCACAAATTTATTTTACTAAGTTTAATGTATAAAAAAGTTATTTTTTTTTTGTTAGCTACGTCGAACTGCCATTTGTGACAAGTATGATGCTTTAATAGGTTATTAGCCCTACTTAAAACCCTTCAAGATAAAAATAAGTGATTTTAAAGAAAAAAATAAGTGATTTTATTAGAAATGTCCTCAAACAAAAAAATTTAAATGTTTACTTTCCCTTACAATAGAATTCAAACACATATTTATGTGTTTTTCAACTTTTCATCTTCGTTCTAGAATTGGTATTTTATTATACTTTATAAACTTAATATAATCTCTTTCAAATATAGGACGGAAATGACATCAATTAAAATAACTAAGAAATGACGTTGAGAGAGAAAAACCATATACCGTATATGTGCAGGGACAAGTTATTTGGACCCTCTCATGGAGAGGTTTCGTGAGCCTTATGCATTGCGGGTTTGTACGATGTGCATCGCGTTTTGTACATTTTGACCAACAAAAACACATACAAGATTGACACAACCTGATATTGACTAAATACTAATACCTTTGTGTTTGAAAAGTACCGGCCTGATTTCGTCAAGAAATATTTCAGACTCAAATTTCACTAATTACATATTTCGGGATGGCTAGATCGAATACAGGGTAAGAGTCGAAATGTACAAACGAACACGAAAATTCCCATTTAACCGCGTATATAAGTGTTGGAATTATATAACATGACAATCAATAAATAATCACAAAATATCAAAGTATACATGCGGAAGCGTATAGGAATTATTAACGAATAATTAATTAACATAAAAAAGAATATGTGTACCTTACTTGATTCTAGCCAAACAAGAATCAAATCCACAAACTAGCAATAGAAGAACCCTAATTTGATTTAATTAGGATTATCACCCCGATCCGCGCGTAATGATCAACGAAGGCCCCTACTTTTTAGGCCCCAAAATTTCGTGCATCAATGAGTGATTAGATCCGTTTTGGCTTAAAATTGATAATATTAGGTTCTAAACGAAAATTGTTTAGTTTTACCATATAAAAGTTACTTATGATTAGTTACAATCGAGTTATAAGAGTCTGTTGATATATGTTTAAACTGGGCAAGGATCAAACGGAGGAAGAAGATGGTATTTTTGGTTAATATTCACTTTGCACCCCCATACTTTGATAGTTTTTACTTTTTACTTGTTTTTTCATAATCATTTAGATGTATTTCCCAACAAGTCCAAAACAATTATAAAGGTTTACACTTTCAACCCTTTTTTTAAGAAACCATGATACTACACGATTGTTATAACAGATTACTTGGGATTCATTGGATCAATATGGTAGTGGGATCGTTGAGTTTTCCGCTGTTGTTTAGGCATTTTTTAGTTCTTATAGTATATCTTGCAATATTTGTTAACTCTTTTAAATCATATCTAATAATTTGCTTGTAAGAGACCTACTTTGTAATTACAACATAAGCGTCAAAATTCGAAAAAGACCTTGTAAAGGATATTTGTGATTATAGCACAGGGCCCCCGAAATCCACGGGACGGCCCTGAGGATTATGTGAATTGCCCCTTACCGTTTTGTAATTCAATCCAAGAATACTAACAATATTGTGTTAGTACCACTTTCTTGTACACATGTACTAAACCAAATTAAAGTAATGCTAGTTTTAATCAAACAAATAACTTGAGTTGGAAAAAGTAAGGGATCGACACCCTTGGGAGTATGTCGACCGGTTTTGAGCAAAGAAAACACACAAACAATTTTAGGTTTAGCTTATGAGTACAAGAGATGCAAAACACAAGACCCCTAGCCTTGTATATATACTAAACTAAACTTGGTGAACAAGTTTGAGTTTGAGTTTGAGTTGGGTTGGGTTTGGGTTCCCTTTGGCCGATCGGTATCACACTCCCACAAGGGGATTCCGGAACTTTCCCATTATTTGCAATCTAGTCCTTTTCCAATTACATTTAACGACCGTTAGTCCATTACAACTAATTACTTAACGTCCGTTAGTTATTTCGTTTAATCAATAAATAAATACAACATTTATATTTAATTATTAACTTTAATTCTCATAGGTAAAGTTGATAAAGAGTAATGAAAGATAAAGAGTAAGAAGCACATAACCACGACACGAGTATTTATAGTGGTTCGGCTACAAGGACACCTTCCTTGCCCTACTCCACTCCCCGAGTCACCTACTCGAGAGTTCGTAATCACTTAATGACACCAACTCCTTATGGCGGAGAAGCCTTCACAACGTCGTCTACTCTTTTTCTGCGTACTAGGCTAACCACCGGGTTCTTTCACCAAGGTGAACCACACCTACCACAACGTCGCTTACCCTTTATCCGGTACTAGGCTAAGTACCAAGTTCCATTACAATGGAGGAACTACTACCCAACACTACACAACACCTAATCCCAAAGGAGACCCACTCCTTATTACAACAACATCAAGGATATCAACATCCTTGGAAACAAGCTATCACTATTTGTATAATGATGCACCTCATCGATTATACGACCTTGGCATCCTTCACTAATGCCACTTGATTTGACTCCTAGGCATCTTTCACTAATGCCCTTGACACGAACGCTTGGCACCCTTCACTAATGCCTTCGTCTTGACTCCTTTGGCATTCTTCACTAATGCCTTTGACACGGACGTTAAGCACCTTTCACTAATGCTTTCGTCTTGACTCTTTCGGCATCCTTCACTAATGCCTTCGACACAACACTTCTATGGAGGAAGAAAGAACTATCAACAAGAGAACCTCAGTAGTCTTGATGATGACGAAGTATGACAACTCATGGACTTGAGCTTGCTCGAGTTCAAGAAGTGGTGATCTCGCCTTTAAGAGGAACCTAGAGAATCACACGAAAACAAAAGACAAACTACATAGAAAGATCCCTTAGGATCAGTGGTTAGAGAGTTACAATACTTGGGGAAAGTATGTGTGAGAGTGGCAACACAAAAGGAAGAAATGGCTCACTATTTATAGAGGAGAAACACTTACTGTTCCACGGATCCCACCCTCAAGGGATCCGTCTAGTGTAATGTTAGGGATCCGTGGGACGCCCTCTCTTGCCCATGGGTATTTTAGTTGTGGGTCATGTGTCATGGGTTATGGGTTGATCCATGGGTACTTCTTTAGATACAATGTACCTAATGGGTGCAATGCATCTAGTCAAATGGATGTGGGTCAATACCATGGGTTATGAATATGTTCCATGGGTTGTAGTTTTTACCCATTATAATACATACTAGTTATGTATATATTTGCCCAATATGTAAACACTAGTTGTTGTACATATGTATTACTAAATCATAAAATCACTTATACTTGTTTTAGTGTTTTATGTGAAAACGTAAGTGTGTTAGAAAACTATTAGCTCAAACCATTTATGTATTTTATTTGTTTCGTTAAAATGATTTTACGTTTGTTATCGACAAAACATTAGAAGATCGTAAAATATAAATAAACGTTTTTACGGCTTATTTGTATTAACAATCTCCCCCTTTTTGTTGATGACAAAACATAAAATTATTTTAAGGAAAAACTAAAATTCTTAAAAGTTCGAATTGGAGTTTTTACTCTCTTCTTCCCCTTTTTGTCAAAACAAAAAGAGTGTCGAAAAGAAACTTACACATTGTTTTTAAGAAAAATATGTAAACGATAAAAAATGTAAAGAGCAAGTGACGGGAATAGTTCTCGTCTTAACTCTCCCTTGATGAGTCCATCCCTTTGTGAGGGCGTCAAGTAAATAAAGACTAGTAAGCTAATGCATTGCAACTTTGTTTGCAAATGGTTTCGTCCTTGTGACGGAAATGCTCCCCCTTGAAGATTGCAACTTTGCAATGGGATGCCATGAAATGTAATCCAAATAAGGATTATATTGCAAATTTTTGCAATGTATGGTTTGACACAAAGCTCCCCCTAGCTTAAGATGTCAAAGGCTTCATGTGTATTTTGAAAATCTACAAGATAAAGGTTAGAAAACAAGTATATAGTCCATAATTTCCTGCAAATAAGATTCAATTTAGTAGAAAATTGTTCTTCTGTAGCACGGATCCCACGGTTCCCTCCTTTGTGGGATCCGTCTAGGCAATTTCAGGATCCGTCTGTCGGTGACAGATTTTCAAAGAATGGTGATATACCAAACAATGCTAAATATGAAAGTGAGATATGTATACAAATAACAAACATATACTCAAAGCAATATGGCAAATAAGTTATCATTCAATAAACAAAGAGATAATCAAGAGATCTCTAAAACTAAGAGAATGATTTAGCCATACATATTCTACTAATACTAATAAGTTACTAAAGCCTAGAACGCAACAATGTGCTTAAGTCTAAGGATGAGTAGACTTGTTGATTTGGTCCAATCTTTCAAGAAGATGATTAAACCTAAAATGCAACTCATTTTTACTTTGAACAAGTCCTGGGTGATTAGACAATTAGAGCAATTATTGTCTTGATTTGGAACCGGAGGAAAATGAATGTTTTGAGGAGGCTCTACGAATGATGGTGGGGTTTTATTTAGAGATGTAGGATGAGGTTCTACTAACAATGAGGGTGGTGGTAATGGAAATTCCTCCATATGATCAAGTCCTTGGTGGATCCTTATTGTCTAATGATGGACAAGTCGGTGTTGTAGGTGGTTCCCTATTTAACGAGAAAGTTGGTGAGTGGGATGTTCTCGGTGATGAATGCTCTAATGAATAGAGATTTGGGTGAGAAAGAGGCTCGTTGAATGAGTGTAATCCATGCTCTAGGAATGAGGGCTTAGACGGTTTGCTAGAGCTAGCTATGTTTGGTTTTGAACTAGATGACCCTTTTTCTAGCCCAAAAAGTTTGATGCTAATTCTTGCGGTTCTCTTAGCAATTGTTGAATGGGTTTGTTGAGGTGGGATTCTAGCATTGTTATCTCTTACAGGAGATGATTCGGTGGATGAAATCTCATGAATCATATGACCCTTTCTTTTGGATGAGCCTTCGTTGAAGAGTTGTTGCTAAGTGCTTTGGTCATGGTGATGGTAAGGATGCAATGTAAGCTTCTAACTACTGATTTTTGAGATCTAGGTGAGAGTGATGACTTAACCTTAAGAGTGTTTGGTTTATAAAGGATAATTTTGAATTAGGGAATTAAATTCTTACCACTAAGAGGATTAAGCATGCACTTAGGATATTGTTCAGCTCTAGAAATACATTAAATGGTAACTAAAAGTGGTTAGATAACCAAAAGGTGGCTTAAAATTGAAGAGGAAATCTGATTAATGTCTTTCACAGACACGATCCCTCTCACTGTGGATCCGCCCGTTATAAACCAGGATCCGCGATGAGATACTTGATGAGATGATTATGCTTTTTGTAAGGTCTAGTACCTATGTATCTCTAGGTTTTGCTTTCCTTTGATGTCTTGAGTAGTGGATGTCTTAAATGCTCAACCATATGAGGTGAGGGTGCTTAATGATGGTTTTGGGTAGGAAAGTGGATTTTAGATAGTCAAACTAAGTGCTTGAGAAGGATACCATTTGATTTGAGATGAAAAAGTGGTGGTAATTAGTCCTAGAAGTCAGATGATGGCTCAAGAAAAATTTAATAAAATCTTTAAAAAATAAAAATAAAAATAAAAACTAGTTTTGAGCCTATTTTTGAGTTAAAAGTGACTAAACTCAATTTGATAAAATTGATGGACATATCAAACTAAGTGTTATAAGATATGAGGAATAATGTATGAGCGTTGGAGCGGAAGATGGTCAGTTTTGATGAATTGATAAATCAAAAAACACTTAGAAGTAGATCCTAGGTAAGCTATGGGTGAGTGTGAAGCTTTCAAATGTTTGAGGAAGACTTAGCTGTTTCTATGGTTTTATGTTTGACTAGTGTGAGGTGATCTAGTGAGCTGTTTTTGATGTAAGGAAGTCTGTATTTCTCATCTGTAGTCACGGATCCCACGGTTCCCTTTTGGGAGGGATCCGGCTAGTTATAACGCTAGGATCTGCCTACTGCAGATTAGAAGGCTTTCAGCAAATGTGCAATTTTGCACTCTTAGCAAATGCTTCTCCTAGTTGTTTCTACAAATACTAAATGCAAGAACACATTTCGTATAACGCATAGCAAATGTGAGGGAACTGAAGGTACCTAAAGATGAGTGACGACGACTACTTGAATGATTTCAAGAAGTCGTAAAATCTCATCCTACACGTTCCTAAGTTAATATTGTTCAATGCCAAGTTATGACAATAGCTACATACTACATCCTACTCTACATAAGTATTGTTTAGATGTTACAACCCATTGTTTCAAATTGTTTTCACAAATTAAGGTCCTATGACCTTACCTTACTTCTCCACCACTTCCCCGCCTCACTCTCCTCCACTCTTTATCACACCATCTCTACTTCTTTTTCTTCAAGAAGTTGGCGAAGCACTTGAAGATTCCCTTGGTTTGTTGACATTCCTGTGATGGGCTAGGAACGTCCGGCAATTGATTGATGTAATCCAAGGGATCGAGATCGGTATTTCCGAGTGGGTTGCTACTACCTTCACCTCTCTTTGCCTCCCATTTATCCGAGGAATCCGTGGGTGGTGAGGCCTTTTTCCTTCCACCATAAACCTTGTAGTTCTACCCTCGGTCAATGATACCATAACTTTGTTGCAAAAGCTATGATCATAGGATCAGGAGAAGGATATAATGCAAAGATGAATGTTGCAAGACGGGTTAGGAGCATCATGCATGGGAGTACCATTTTGTCCATGCTTTTTACATTTGCCATTCTCTTAATCATGTAGTATGCAAGGTTGAAGCGAGTCTCAGTCACTAGGCAATAGATCATGAAACTTAGGCATGCATTAGGGTGATCCTTGTTCCCTACTAAGCACAACACATTCTCCCTCACCACAACTTCCCATTTCCTATAAAATGCGTACATCTCTGAGAGCTCCATTTGGAAAGGATCCCTATAGATCACTTTTGAGTTTCTAGTGACCCTCGATGGGGATGCCCTTGGCATGAACACGGTATCCCTTACCGTGGTTGCTTCCGGGATTATCATGTGGTAGATTTCATGATGATTAACCATATTGTGTAACTTCTCTAAAGACCACTAATTGGAAAACATGCAAACTCCTTGAAATGGAACTCGTAGTATTCTTCCAAACTCCACAAGCAAAAAGGGTGTACTCATGCTCATTTATGATGAAGACAATTGAGATGGACCTATCATCATTTCTAACTATCCTCATTGTCTTGTAGAACTCGAGTACGAAAACCGGGCAAATTTATTCATTTATGTCCAATAAAAAATATCAAAGCCAATGGTCCCAAAACTTGTCTTATGTCGGTTTTAGCAAGAAATGATGGTTCTAACACACGACCTTCATGAAAAAGTCTCTTTTCGAGCATTTTAAAAGCTTTCCTATCTTCCGGGCTAAGTCCATATTTTCTATGGTACATTGGTATGTAATGAGCGGTATCTTGATAGTCTTGTTGTCGGTTACTTGGCATGATTGTTCCTAAACAACCACAATGTGGTGTTAATTGTGAATAGTAACCTAAAGGGTTTGATCACAATTTTTCTCAAATCATCTTTATTGAATTCAAGGAATGAGTTTAATTTGTATTAACAATGTTAATTCTTTGATTTGGATTATCTTAGAAAAAAATGTGGTAACAAATTATGATAAACCCATTTGAACCCAACTTCTAAAAATGAAGAAATTGTAATCCTAGAAATCAAGGAATTAAATTTACAATGTAGTGAAGATTATACTTACACAAGAGATTGTTATGCTTGA
Source organism: Chrysanthemum makinoi (assembly GCA_910596185.1). Taxonomy (NCBI): domain Eukaryota; kingdom Viridiplantae; phylum Streptophyta; class Magnoliopsida; order Asterales; family Asteraceae; genus Chrysanthemum; species Chrysanthemum makinoi. Next base: position 1,044,439 of record OU343217.1, on the reverse strand, counting down.
AGGAAATGATCAAATTGGTCCTGTGAACAGTAATTGGGTTTTTGTTCGTGAGTCTTTGAAGGGAAAGTGATTGCGGAACTTCCATAGTGATCATTACTAACTTATGATGTCTTCTATTGCACGGATCCCACGGATCCCTCTCATTAGGGATCCGGCTAGTTCAAGCTCAAGGATCCGCATGACGTAAAAAAATCAGCTTAAGCATTCCTTGATAACTTTGGTTTGGGATTTCTAAAATGCCTAGAGTTTGATGTTTAAGCTCTATAACTTGTGATTTGAGGTTTTGACGGTTTAATACTAATCCTATTTGACATGATTCCCTTTTTATGAATTAGTCACAATTCTTGGGAGGTTTATCAAAGATTATGATAAAATCCCATTTTATCATAATATAAGAAATTTCACATGGATATTCATTGACATAGATGAAGTGTCAATAATCCTTTTGTGATGTATAATGATTGAGCCTATCGAATAACCAAGATATCATTATTACAGATTAGTAGTGTAGTCTATACAAATCAATCGAATAATACTATTCTTGATGATGGTTTTAATACAAATAACTACTCAAGTAATTACTAATAGAGATTAATTATACAACTAAGATTTTATCAATAATAAAACAAATGTAAATTATTAACGATCATAACTTTGCTAAATATTCTTTTTAAGGGAAGAAGTATTTAGAGAAAATGCTTTGTGATTGATAACATCAAATAGTCCTGAATATTAAGTGTCAATTTCCCCCGATAATGTTTGTTATTTATATCATTTATATGGATTTACGCTTGTTTTCCATTGTTTTCCACTTTCAGGTAAATTGCGAGCATTGGAGCTAAAGAGACGCGGAAATGGAAACATTACTAAAGATTTATCATAGTATGCTTATTCTGAAGAAGTTACGGCGTAACTCATCTCTCACATTACTGCAGTAACTATTGCGTGACCTGAAGTCCAACTGATCAAGAGGTTACGTAACTCTTCCCAAAGGTTACGACATAACTCCATTAGGTCAAAAGAGGTTTCACGCCCGATACTTACGTCAGAATCGCTCCATCACTTACGACGTAACCATTTTATTGAAGACTACGGCCTAACCACTTATAAGGTTACCAGAACTAGCGTGATCTAGTGCATTTACGGAGAAATAGAAGGTTACGGCACTCCTCTATTGGTTACGCCAGAACCTGGACTGCCTATAAATACCCCACGAATTCCAAAGATTTCAAAGCATCCCATTCCACACACAACACTCCTCGAGAACGTGGAAAAGCTCAAGGGAAGCATACTGAGTCTGTTTCCAAGGGAGAAGTCACACCATTATGATAAGCTTTAGTGTTTATTATTTCTTTTACTTTCAATTCATGTATTTCGCATCGCTGAATATTGAATTGATTTGCATGATTAATTATGAGCGCTAAGCACCCTTTGGTGCTAGCCTAGTTATGATTCCTTAATTGTTTTGTTTACGCTTACCTTTACTTCGCATAATTATTTCTAAGTGTATGCATGCATAGTTCTTTGGTAGTCACCCTTGGTTCGGTAGTTTTGAATGGCGATAGAGGCCAATTGCCTAGGAGATATGACCAATTGACCCTAGGTGAGCGGACTGAGATGGGAAGGGTAAGATATGACCAACTGATGACCCTTTCTACTTGTAACGATTTGACCAACCTGATCACCTATTGTTTGGATGAACTTAAGAATTGGGGGTGTAGTGTCTAAGTTCCTAACGGTCGGGCACTCACTATTTAGAATCTAGCATGTAGCGAATACTTAATGACTCGGCCGGGACCGTGAACAACATGACTTATGACGGGCGCTTGATTTCTCCCTGTGGTGGCATCTTTGCCGATAGGTTAGGTGAATTGACCAAATGCCGTCCCTCTCAATTTGACCCCACTTGAAGTAATTGGAAGTAGGTAGACGTAGAAGTAACTAGCTAGGAGGATTAACTAGGTTAGCACCACTATTCCTCTATTGATTTCCTTCACACATTTATTTGCTTTTATTTCATTTTCTGCATTAGTAGTTTAATTAATTAAAACCCTATCAAACCATTAATATTCTCTGACAATTAGACTTAGTAATTATCCCACACATATAGCTCTTGGGATCTAACTCGACTTTACCATTTACTACACTACACACGACCGTACACTGCCTGCTAGTGCATTAGGGTAGTACCATAGGTATAGCGAGACACTATAAATATTAAGACCGTCAAGAAACTCGATCAAGTTTTTACTGGCCACAAGGGGAGCTATATTAGGATTAATATTAAGTCTTTCATTTCATTTTAAACTTTTCTCACGATCATATTTCAAGTTTTCCGGTACCATGGAAGTTGTTAACATCGATGACCTCACTCTTGAGGAATACTTGGCGTTGACAAGAGCAGATCAAGGGCCTGTCTCGTAAGACCGCAATCGGAGCGATGTTCATTTCGAGATTAAAGACCAATTTATTTAGGAAGCTTCGCGCTAACCCTTTTCGTGAAACAGGACGAAGACGCATATGAGCACGTTGAAAATGTCCTATACATCGCAAGCCTTTTCAACATTCCAGCGGTCTCATGATGCTATTATGCTCGTGGTGTTCCCAATGACTCTCAATCGAGCGAAAAGTAAGATGGATCGAAAGATTGCCCATCGGGCGCTTAATACTTGGGCACTATTAAAGAAACACTTTATTCAAAGATATTGCCCGCCATCAAAGATTTCTAATCAACTCTTGGAGATCCACAATTTCAAACAAGAAGACGACGAAACTCTGAATCAAGCTTGGGACAGATACAACGATCTTCTTTATAAGTGTCCAACCAACGATCTAAATAACCAGCAAAAGGTCAATATTTTCTACAAAGAAATAAATGTAACTACAAGATGATGTTGACTATCAAGGACCTATCCAAAACATGAATCCTACTATCGCAATTGAAGCCATTCAAAAATGGCGGACCATTCTCAAAATGGCACGACGGTGGAAGTAAAAGAAACCAAGGTGGAAGTTTCGACGGAATTGCGAGAATCGCTAGTAAAATTGAAAGTCTCAATGAGATATGCAAGGTCGAGAAACCATTCATGCCATCCAAGTGGGTTGTGAAAGCTGTGGAGGAGGATATCTTACGAAGAATTGTCCTCATATGGACGAAGAGAGTATTGAAGAGGCTAAGTATGGAGAAAATCAACCATTTTACAGTGATAATCGAAATAGTAATGGTTATCGTGGAAATTACAATCGTGGGCCTTATGGAGAAAGAAAGCCCAGTCTTGAAGAAACAATTAATAAATTTCTAGAAAATTCAGCCCAAAGACAAAAGGAGCAAGATGAGTGGTTGAAGGAATTCCGGAAAACACTGACGTAAACATTTCCAAACACGACTCAACTCTAAAAAACCTTGAATCCATGGTGATAAAGCTCTGTGAAAAAGTAAGGAGAAATAACGATAAACCTGAAGGATCTAAACCAACTATGGAATGTAAGGTAAGTTTCTCGGATGATAACTCAAGGTTCGTGCTGGATACGGGTTTAGGGACGATTTCACATCAGACTGAAGTTACGCCGTAACATACCTAATGAGTTACGGCGTAACCTCGTGTTTGACAAATGACAACGGGTTGTGAAGAATATCTGAGGAAAGTGACTCTAATGAATTACGCCGAACCAAGAATCTTAGTTACGCAGAACTGATATATGGGCGTAAAAAATTCCTCGACATAGACGAAGTCGAAAAACTCGAGGAACTTTCCCTTGAAGATGAAGAAGAACCACTTATCACTCACGGTGTACTCTGCGTCGTCATCACCGATGAAGAAACCACTAGGGCATGGCCTACATGCAACCCCTTCCACGAGTATTGCAATGGAGGAGACAATGAAAAAAAGGAACAATGGACGTGCCCTCATGAGCGTGAAAGACATAGTATTAAATTCGGTAATTTGGCCTTTAAAGATTGGTACGCAATTCAATTTGGAGATGCCAAGATCAATCCCAATCTTCTTAGGAAGCTAAAATTGATTACTCGTAACACATTCTCAAAAGGAAGAGACTAATAATGATATACTCGCACGAGGAGCACTCAAGAGAAACGACAACAAGAAACTACGCAATCACGGTGCGAAAAAGTAAAAACTCCCGGGAAATTTTCTCAAGGCCATGCAACCCGCACGACGATATGTGTAATGGAGGGAAGCAACTCTGGAAGATTAGGAAAAGACGAATTCTTTTGGTCCTCAACCAATTATGAGGAGAGAACAAGTTTACCTTGGCCGACAATTTAGGATTCGATAGTTGGGTAAAAATTAAGTATGGATATGTGGACACACTAACCAAAGAAAAAATTTGGAAGGAATTCATGGATCGAGAAAACTCAAACAACAAAAGTCTCGACTACACGAATGAAATAACTATTGACAATGAGAAAGAGTTGGTTTGTAATGATAAGGAAGAATGCAAGCGCGTTCTAGTGGAAAATCTGCTCGATGTAGAACGGTTCAAGGACACAGCTTCTGATGACGATGATATTGAAGGGATCCTAGATTACCTTGAATTGCAAGGAAATGAGGTGTTCACTGATCCCGATGATGAGGCTTACGAACAAAGGAGGTGCAAGCTCCTGGGAATTCCCTACAAAAGACCACCCCCAATTATAGTCGAAAAATATGAATTTACTCGCTACCACCTAGGTCCGGAAGAGAAATTTTGTAAAGTCCAAAAAATCGAAACCGTTGAATACCTCCGAACTGCCTCAAATGTTGCATGGATGAGACACAATTTGATAAAGGATATTGAAGAAGTGGGGCAAGCTCAAAGGACCCCATAGGAGCCCCGTGGCTCTGAGTCTAACTTAAAGACTCGTAAATAAAGAAAAGTGCTCTCTCGGGAGACAACCCGAATTATCCCTTTCTTTTGTTTTTTATTTCATTTCGTTGATTTTGTGTTTTCTAACCATTTATGCAGAGACAAGTAATTATCACGCATAGCTTGTCGATCCGAACAGAGTTACTTAATTCATCTTGGTGATTACGCCGTAACCAACATTTTAGCAGCAGAATTCTTGACGATTACCATTACGGCGTAATACCATCTCGCTGGTTACGCCAGAACTATTCGCCTTCACAGCTCTTACCGTGTTTTGCTAGTTATGCGTGCATCTCTCTCATAGGAGTTACGACGTAACTCTCCTCTGCTTTAATTCTTTCATTTTTAAAACACAGTAACCTTGTATTAGTTTTTAAATGAACTTTGTGGGTGTGTTCCTGTAAACCCTCACGAGACTTCACTCGTCCACTTGGGACACCAAGTGGTTTAAAGGCTTGTTGCATTCGCTAAATGCAACCGTGATTCCTACGAAAGTGAGTTAGGTTTGTTTTTCATTTTATTTTTTCTTTTTTAGAATTATGCTTGTCGGTATTGTGATTTCATGGATTGAAGTTTGTTCATGACGCTTTAACGAAGGCACGATCCTTTCTCGTGGGCCTTCTTCTTTTGGAGCAAATTTCAGGGAAGTTCTCGCTCTAATTCTACCTTACTCTTCACCTTTATTTTAATGCCTAATACAAAGGGACTTTGTACAATTCAAGTGGGGACAGAGTAGAATTATCTCTTGAACTTTATTTCGCCCTCATTTTTCTAGTTTATTTTGAAAAATTATGCCATTTTTAAAATTTTGTCATGTTTTTCCGAACCTAACTAGATTAGACCTTAGCCGAGCACATACAACCCTTGATATTACATGGTGAGATTAGCCTTATCCGTTTCCAATATTTTACCCCAAATCCACCAAATTATGAGTGTGCCGGTAGCTTGTAAACTTTAGAACTTGGCCTTTGCATCATTTCGAGACCATAGACGAGATATGTTGAGTTAGCTCGATGTATTTGGACTTTTCAGTTTTAGAAGGCAAAATTATATGATTATCACCCAAACAGCCTACCATTGTGAGTCTATCGATTAGTCACCTTGACTTTTCGACCCCCATGTGAAACCCTTTTGTTACACTTCCCTTTAGTGCAAGATACCCTTAGATACACCCTTCTGAGCCATTCCTTTCATTTTGTCAACCCTATATATTGTTTCGTTACACCCTTACACCTTAGCCTACCCTGTAGTATTTATTTGTAATTGAGAAGTCATCATTTGCCTAAGTTCAAGGTTCGAGTGGAAAGGTTTGGAAATCACGCTTTCATCGACAACAATTATGAAGATCATTGAAGACCACCTCGGTCACATTAGAATATTGGAGTTGGAGTTATACCAACTGAAGAAGAAGAGGTAGTGTGCCCATCACGACGTCCTCTAATGACACATCTACCTTGCATTTCATGATCCGGTCTCTAGACTTCTAAGCTTGAACTTTGGGCAGACAGTAAGTGGTGATGACTTAGTTATAGATATAGACTACCTGCTTGTTTTTCATTTTACACCAATTATATATCCCATGTCTTATCCTACCCTTTAATCATGAAGCGTGTCTAGGTGATGCAGCGAGCAATGTTTGGTGTCTTGGCCATGGATTTGGTCATGTATCATTGATTTTGTCCACTTCGGCGTGACATGTTAGTAATGACGAGTCACCCCTTAACCTTTGTCGTGTCTACCTATATTGCCTTCGAGAATTGTTTAGCCCTTAACTCTAGTGGTGGAGATTTGTGTAACCGCCAAGCTTATGATAGAATACATGCTATGACTGTGCGATTGAGTGATCACCCCGAAATTGACACTTAGAATAGTTGAGAGATTTGAGTGTTTGTTCCCCTTTCGTGAGGTGTTCGGCTTTGTTTTATTCTAGCATAAGGGATTTGTAAACTCATATTTTCCAGGTTTTGGGAGATATCTTTTTAGGAATCTATCTAATAAGGTCTACTTGAGGGCAAGTAGAGTTCAAATGGGGGATATTTGATAACATCAAATAGTCCTGAATATTAAGTGTCAATTTCCCCCGATAATGTTCGTTATTTATATCATTTATATGGATTTACGCTTGTTTTCCATTGTTTTCCACTTTCAGGTAAATTACGAGCATTGGAGCTAAAGAGACGCGGAAATGGAAACATTACTAAAGATTTATTACAGTATGCTATTTCTGAAGAAGTTACGGCGTAACTCGTCTCTCACATTACGCCGTAACTATTGCTTTTGTCCACTTCGCCGTGACATTTTAGTAATGACGAGTCACCCCTTAACCTTTGTCGTGTCTACCCATATTGCCTTCGAGAATTGTTTAGCCCTTAACTCTAGTGGTGGAGATTTGTGTAACCGCCATGCTTATGATAGAATACATGCTATGACTGTGCGATTGAGTGATCACCCAGAAATTAACACTTAGAATAGTTGAGAGATTTGAGTGTTTGTTCCCCTTTCGTGAGGTGTTCGGCTTTGTTTTATTCTAGCATAAGGGATTTGTAAACTCATAATTTCCAGGTTTTAGTAGATATCTTTTTAGGAATCTACCTAATAAGGTCTACATGAGGGCAAGTAGAGCTCAAGTGGGGGGATATTTGATAACATCAAATAGTCCTGAATATTAAGTGTCAATTTCCTCCGATAATGTTCGTTATTTATATCATTTATATGGATTTACGCTTGTTTTCCATTGTTTTCCACTTTCAGGTAAATTACGAGCATTGGAGCAAAAGAGACGCGGAAATGGAAACATTACTAAAGATTTATCACAATATGCTTATTCTGAAGAAGTTACGGCGTAACTCGCTCTCACATTACCGTAACTATCTGCGACGAACCGTAAGTCCAACTTATCAAGAGGTTACGGCGTAACTCTTCCCAAAGGTTACGACGTAACTCCATGAGGTCAAAAGAGGTTTCACTACCGATACTTACGCCGAATTATCATGCATCACTTATGACGTAACCGAGTTTATTAATACTACGGCGAACCACTTATAAGGTTACCAGAACTCAGCATCTAGTGCATTTACGAAGAAATAGAAGGTTACGGCGTAACTCCTCTATTGGTTACGCCAGAACCCGCACCCGCCTATAAATACCCCACGAATTCCAGCATTTCAAAGCATTCCATTCCACACACAACACTCTGAGAACGTGGGAAAAAGCTCAAGGGAAGCATACGGAGCTGTTTCCAAGGGAGAAGTCACACCATTACGATAAGCTTTAGTGTGTATTATTTCTTTTACTTTCAATTCATGTATTTCGTACCTTTGAATATTGAATTGATTTGCATGATTAATATGAGCGGCTAAGCACCCATTGGTTCTAGCCTAGTTATGATTCCTTAATTGTTTTGTTTGCTTACCTTTACTCGCATAATTATTTCTAAGTGTATGCATGCATAGTTCTTTGGTAGTCACCCTTGGTTCGAGAGTTTTGAATGGCGATAGAGGCCAATTGCCTAGGAGATATGACCAACTGACCCTAGGTGAGCGGACGGAGACAGGAAGGGTAAGATATGACCAACTGACGACCCTTTCTACTTGTGCGATTTTACCAACTGATCACCTATCTTGGATGAACTTAAGAATTGGGGGGTGTAGTGTCTAAGTTCCTAACGGCCGGCACTCACTATTTTGAATCTAGCATGTAGCGGTACTTAATGACTCCGGCTTAGGGACCGGGAACAACATGACTTATGACGGTGCGCTTGATTTCTCCTGTGGTGGCATCTTTGCTGATAGGTTAGGGCGAATTGACCAAATGTTGTCCTCTCGAATTTGACCCCACCTACAGTAATTGGAAGTAGGTAGACATAGACATAACTATCTAGGAGGATTAACTAGGTTAGCACCACTATTCCTCTATTGATTTCCCTTCACACATTTATTTGCTTTTATTTCATTTTCTGCATTAGTAGTTTAATTAATTAAAACCCTATCAAACCATTAATATTCTGTGATAATTAGACTTAGTAATTATCCGACACACATAGCTCTTGGGACGACCTCGGCTTTACTATTTACTACACTACACACGACCGGGTACGTTAGCGCATTAGGGTAGACCATAGGTATAGCGAGACACTATAAATATTAAGACATGGTCAGTAAAACACGCATCAGTGATCTTCTTAGAATCTCCAGATCCATGTGTGAGAAAAAACAATGCTAAACATTCTTTTCAAGAAAAGAAATATTTAGATAGTTTCTTCATGATCTTCTTGGTATGCCCAAATCCAAGTGTGGAAAATTCTAAACAAGGAAAGTATTAGAACATTCTATCATTGTTCAACAATAAACACTATAATGATTTTTAAAACATGACTTGAAAAATCTTTCTATGTAGTTTTCAAACATACACGGATCGTATCAAGTTTTTTAAAGTACAACATACTCTAAGAAACTTGGTAACGAAGCTCTGATGCCAATTGTGGAAAACCAGAAGGGGGGGGGGTTGAATAGTTTTACCAATTAAAACTTCGTTTTAAAACATTTAGATCGGCTTATGTCAAGCTATTTAGATGTGTATGTTGGACGTTGATAGATAGATATATAAAAGTGTAATGAAAGATAAAGAGTAAGAAGCACATAACCACGACACGAGTATTTATAGTGGTTCGGCTACAAGGACACCTTCCTTGCCCTACTCCACCCCCGAGTCACCTACTCGAGAGTTCGGAATCACTACACGACACCAACTCCTTATGGCGGAGAAGCCTTCACAACGTCGCCTACTTTTTCCAAGATTAGGCTAACCACCAGGTTCTTTCACCAAGGTGAACCATACCTAACACAACGTCGCCTACCCTTTATTCGGTACTAGGCTAAGTACCGAGTTCCATTACAATGGAGGAACTACTACCCAACACTATACAACACCTAATCCTAAAGGAGACCCACTCCTTATTACAACAACATCAAGGATATCAACATCCTTCGAAACAAGCTATCACTATTTGTATAACGATGCAGCTCATTGATTATACGACCTTGGCGTCCTTCACTAATGCCACTTGATTTGACTCCTAGGCATCTTTCACTAATGCCCTTGACAGGAATGCTTGGCACCTTTCACTAATGCCTTTGTCTTGACTCCTTTGGCATTCTTCACTAATGCCTTTGACACGGACGTTAAGCACCTTTCACTAATGCTTTCGTCTTGACTTTTTCGGCATCCTTCACTAATTCCTTCGACACAACACTTCTATGGAGGAAGAAAGAACTATCAACAAGAGAACCTCAGTAGTCTTGATGATGACGAAGTATGGCAACTCATGGACTTGAGCTTGCTCGACTTCAAGAAGTGATGGTCTTGCCTTTAAGAGGAACCTAGAGAATCACACGAAAACAAAAGATAAACTACATAGAAAGATCCCTTAGGATCAGTGGTTAGAGAGTTACAATACTTGGGGAAAGTATGTGTGAGAGTGGCAACACAAAAAGAAGAAATGGCTCACTATTTATAGAGGAGAAACACTTACTGTTCCACGGATCCCACCCTCAAGAGATCCGTCTAGTGTAATGCTAGGGATCCGTGGGACGCTCCTCTTTGCCCATGGGTATTTTGGTTGTGGGTCATGGGTCATGGGTCATGGGTTATGGGTTGATCCATGGGTACTTCTTTAGATACAATGTACCTAATGGGTGCAATGCATCTAGTCAAATGGGTGTGGGTCAATACCATGGGTTATGAATATGTTCCATGGGTTGTAGGTTTTACCCATTATAATACATACTAGTTATGTATATATTTGCCCAATATGTAAACACTAGTTGTTGTACATATGTATTACTAAATCATAAAATCACTTATACTTGTTTTAGTGTTTTATGTGAAAACGTAAGTGTGTTAGAAAACTATTGGCTCAAACCATTTACGTATTTTATTTGTTTCATTAAAATGATTTTACGTTTGTTATCGGTAAAACATTAGAAGATCAGAAATATAAATACACGTTTTTACGGCTTATTTGTATTAACACATTGATTTCTATCCATTCATCGACACAGAGTCCCCAGTTAACATCATTTCTAAGGAATGCTACAATCAGGTTATGAAAAAAGAACTCGAATATAGAGGAAACAATTTCCTAGGTATTGCAACAAACATCAGTGTCTTTGTTGGGACTCACTCATTTCTGGTTGACTTTGTGGTTTTGGATGACGTTAGCGAATTCATAGAAGACAGGCTAACCGAAGTAATTTTCGGGAAACCTTTTAAAGAACTATATGGACTAGACAAAAATGAGAAAGAAGGGCTGGTATGGTTAAATATTGGCGACGATAAAACGGTTTTTAAAATGCCACAGACAGTTACAAATTTTAAAAAATGGACAAAAAGGCAGTTAAGCCATGCTCAGCCACTACTCGACAATAGTGATGAAGATAAGGTCAAGGGTATTGACCACCCTTACCGTAAGATCAAGATTTTTTACTCGGGATGTTTAGAGCTTGGGACGGACTACAAACGGGATGAGAATCTGATAAGTTGGATCCAACGTGGAGATTGTCATATCCACGAAATGACCAACAAGCACTGGTAGCCCCGAGGCTTTGAGTCTAACTTAAAGGCTCGTAAAAAAAAGAAAAGTGCTCTTTCAGGAGACCACCCGAATTATCCCTTTCTTTTGTTTTATTTCCATTTCTGTTGGGTTTTGTGTTTTAACCATTTTGGAGGAAACAAGAAAAGTTGTTGTGCGAGCATGTCGATTCACTGCAGTTACAACAGAACTCATTTTCATAGTTACGTCGTAACAGGCCTCTTGCAGCAGAACTTCTTACGGCGTAATCCCATCTCAGTGGTTACGTCGTAGCTACACTTTCACAAATAAGATGCAAGGTTTTTCCTAGTTACGACGTAACTCCTTCTAGAGTTACGACGTAACTATCCTCTTGATGTGCTACGTGTGTACAAGTTTTAAATTTATAAAAGGTGAATTACCAAAGTTACCAATAACACATACGAGCAAGTGTACTCGCCCGTTATAGCAAGATTATGAAGGTAAGTCGAGATCGTCAGTAGGATTTGAGTGAATCTAAGAACAAGTTTGAATCAACAGAGTCTATCCAAAACATATAACAAAGCAAATAGATAAAATGAAATTCAGATGATAAAAAACTACACTTGCTTAAACTAGTTTCATATCCTAGATTAATGTGATTATGTTAACCTCTTAACATGTTGGTTGTGATAATTAGTTGGTGTACTAATTTATTGTTCTTAGAAGTTAAACCTTCGTCAAGATTTTAGTTCATAAAAACAAGCATTACGTTTAACTAATCAATTCAAGATCAATTCAAGTTTCATAAGTTCATTTTCATAAACTTAAACACAAAAACATCCACTTGGTTCATCAAATTGCTTAAGAAATGGTCAATACAAAAGGTAACCGATTATAGACAAAAGGCTACAATTGATTCTCAACAACTAATCTTACGACCTTTTAGATGTTTCCAATCAATCCAATTTGATAATCGAAAAGCGTTTTTATTACAACCACACCTTAGATCCTTTGTATAATCAAGAATAATGGGTAAAAACAATCATCCATAGACAAAATGATTATAACTAGTTGAATAACAATAAGTTCTTTCGACCTCTACGATTACTATCAACTAGTCAAACTTGATTAACAAATGTCACTATGAAACTTTAGAACAATTGGATCTTAGAATCAACTTGAAATTGAATTAAAACATGTTAACACAATCACTAACTAATCATATGATGATCAATGTCATTTAATCAAGTGTATAAAGAAACTAGCCACTCATAGCAAACATGAACATAAACTCAGAACTTTGAACATTAGAAAACTTAATTAAAAGTCTTACAATGCTTGGAATAAGATTACAAATGGTGAAGTAATGATTCCCGAAGTATTGGGGTAGACTTCTTGGTGATTTGGCCTCCAAATGTGGAACTTCTGGAACTCCAAACTTTCCTGGACTTCCAAGGATGAATTTGAGAGCTTAAGAGCTTTGTTTGATGAGTAGAGAGATTTGTATTGAAGTGTGTGTCTCATATGCTCACAAAAGGCCTCTATTTATACTAGTTCTAAAGCCTAGGGTATTAATTGTTGAACTTGGCTTCCAAGGAGTAAGGAAGGGACTAGAATACACCAAGAGAAGGACCTAGAATCGTTTGGATGCAAAGGGGAAACTTAGTGATGAAGATTTGGCAGATACAGGTCCTCCAACCGGATCGGTTACATGACCAACCGATTCGGTTGGTCTTCTACAAGGAACCAACCGTTTCCGGTTGCGGGCGGCGACCGAACGGCTGGGATGGCGTCTTGGCACTTTTTGGTCATTTTCCAACCGATCCGGTTGCAATGGAAACCGATCCGGTTGGATTCTCTGAGTTTCAGGAAATTGATCTTTTACTTCTTTTGTCTTGTAGAACTTGGTTCTTCAATCACTATGGCCTTCAAAGGTACTTGAGATACTGATTTATGCTTGACATGCTTCACCTGAAACGGAATCTTCTATTTGTTGAACATTACTTTACTTTTCCATCCGCTTCCCTCGCACTTGGTTATGAACACTAGACAAACATCTTTTGATGCGATAAGCAACTGAAATCACGCAAATATAACCAAATAACATATACAAAAGCACATATAACGCTACAAGAAACATGTACAATCTGAGCGTTATCAAATTCCCCCACACTTAAACTTTGCTTGCCCTCAAGCAAATCTAAGAAAAATATCCACTGGCATAAGATCATGATTATGAAAGATGTGATGCAAATCAACCAAGTACAAGTACGAGAGAAGATTCATCAATTATGGTTTATAAAAGTGAAACTTTCAAGATGTTTGACGATATCCAATGATTTTCTTGCGCGATTAACATTTCAAAACACCTCACGAAAAAGGAACATAATATAATTCACTCAATCACTCAATTTTAGTGGAGTAACAAGATAAATCACACTCATAGCTCAGTCAAGATTAGATTATTACCATAAGCTTGTACAAGAAACATAACTCCACCGACGTGGCGTGAGCACCAAGCAAAAACATCTAAAGAGGACTTTTATTCGGGTTATAATGTTATGGCTTCGGGTTAAAGGTATGGATAAGGCATGGGAATGTTTTATGGAATTGGTGTTAAAATAAAAATAAAATCAATTCTAATACCCGTGTTGCTAGCTACCAAACAATCCGCAAACCAATAAATGATTAAAGCTTCATTTTCTTCTCTTCGGATTTCCACAGCTCTTTGCTTTGCTTTGCCATGAAAATTTTTTTCTTCGAACATAGCACATTGGCTAATACATTCATACTTTCAACATTTTTTTATTTTATTTATTATTTTTTTTTTTGTAAACTCCATGAAATGGATCAATCAATCTAACAAGATGTGGTACTCATAAGCATTTGAACAATCTTCACTTTCCAAGTGACTAGCAACCAACCGTTTAGACGTTGATAAGGGTTAGGCTAAGGTTTAAAGTGTAAAATCTTTTTGTTTTTTCTGGGTGAAGCAAAAATGAAAAGGATGGCTCAGAGGGTGTAACTAAGGGTATCTAATGCTAAAAATGAGCACTACATGTAGGTGGTTAACTAACCGGTGTGGCTAGCTAATATAGCATGATATGAAAAATGGAAGGCCATTTGGGTTAAATCCTAAGGTGCCTCTTTATCACACGAATTCACTTATATCGCACGAATGCGATCTCACTGCGGTCTGGTAATGATTTACAAGTACAAGTTCTAGAATAAATAAAATCACCGGCACACTCATAGCAAAAGATCCAAGCATAAAAGATGTATGCTTCTTATAGAACAGGCTCAAATCCTCACAATTTTAGAGGTAAGGGCTATATTTTGTGCTAGCAAATGTTTATCGATCCCAGAATGGATTGCAATAGTAATCGGAACACATCTCGAAGTTTCAAATATTACCAGTTGTACCAGTGGTTTGATCCAGTTATTCTAATATATAATCCTAAAAGTGTGAAAAATAACTAGATCACAAGGGCAAACAAAATTTTGGTTTTAAGCATAAAAACTCTATTTTTTCCTATTCACCCCCCCCACACTTAAGTTAGACATTGTCCTCAATGTGAAAAATGAACTTCAAAGTATAGAAATAGGGAAAATAGAGATGAAACCAGATATTCCAATGAGTTTATCAGCTTAAATTCTCTTTATTCCTAGCGTCCACTGGAGTAATCATTACCTGCACAAAATCTTATAAACAAACAAAAGAGTTTTATTATGAGGTGGCACCCCCCACAATTAAGTTCAACTAAAGGTTTAAACTTTGGGGCGTGACCACAGACAATCAAATCGGAAACACACGGGTTGCCTCCCGAGAAGCGCTTGTTTTATTATCGAGTCATCACCGACTCGAATCTTCCCGAATTCACTTGGCCACGATGCAGCCTGAACATTTTGAAAAGTTCAGTGGATATACATGAATTCTTCACCAGTAGCTTCAATATCGCCCCATCAACTCAGCAGATGGTTTCCAAGGAACAATTTGTGGGATTCTTCCTGGAAAATGTGATACAAAGGTGATGGTTTCGAATTCATTTTCAGGGGAAATTGTTGCAACTGAAACTTCATTCATTTGCTCCTTATCGTAATATAACTTGATTCGGTGTCCATTAACAATGAAACTTCCACTCGCTTGTCATAAAGTTCGACATACCCAGATGGATATCCATGTTTACCGATATATGGTCCAAACCATCTTGGTTGTAATTTAGGAGCTTTGAATTTGAATTTCATGTTAAAAGCAGTAACATTATCTCCGGCTTTGAATTCTTTTCGAACTCTTAGCTTTTTGTCGTGATAAGCTTTTGTTCTAGCTTTATACAGTTTGGAATTTTCATAAGCTCGGAGTTTTAATTCATCAAGTTCGTGCAATTGCAAGAATCTCTTTTCTCCAGCTATTTTGAGATCGGTGTTACAGTTTCTGAGAGCCTAGTAAGCACGATGTTCAACTTCGAACGACAAATGACAAGTCTTTCCATACAGGAGTCTGTAAGGAGTTGTTCCAATTGGAGTTTTATAAGCTGTACGAAATGCCCACAGAGCATCATCAAGTTTCTTTGCCCACACTGAAGGATTTTTCCTTCACTATTTTCTCGAGTATTCTTTTGAGAGCTCTGTTGGAGTTTTCAACTTGCCCACTGGTTTGTGGATGATAGGCAGTTGCGAATCGATGATGAACTCCATATCTTTTCATGGTTTTCTCCATTTGTTGGTTGCAGAAATGGGTTCCTCGATCGCTTATCAAGGCTTTGGGAATTCCATAACGAGCGAAAAGCTTTTTGAGAAAATTCACGACGACACGAGCATCGTTCGTCGGTAAAGCTTCAGCTTCTGCCCATTTGGACACATAATCTATAGCAACGAGAATGTATTCATATTTGTGGGGTTTAGGAAAAGTTCCCATGAAATCTATTCCCCAAATATCAAATATTTCACACACTTGGATGCTTGTTAATGGCTTTTCATCTCTTCGTGAAAGATTGGTGGTTCTTTGGCAAGCTTCACAATTTTGAACAAGTGTATGTGCTTCTTTGAATACTGTTGGCCAATAGAATCCAGCATCAAAAACTTTTTTAGCTGTGGTGGAAGGACCATAATGTCCCCCAGTTGGGCCATGATGACATTCGCCAAGAATCTTACGGTTTCGAACCGTAAACACATCTTCGATCATTCCGTCAGACACATTTTGAAAAGATATGGCTCTTCCCAAAAATAGTATTTGAGTTCCGAAAAGAATTTGCTCCTTTGAGCATGAGTTAAACCTTTTCTGAGAATTCCTTCAGCGAGATAGTTTGCAAAGTTAGGGAACCAAGGATCGTCAGTTCCATCGATGGTCATGAGAGTTTCATCGGGGAAGTAATCATCGATTTCTTCTTCCTTTAACTCCTCAAGATCGGGGTTTTCAAGATGGGATAAATGATCAGCAGCTAGATTCTCTGCTCCTTTCTTATCTTTGATTTCGATGTCAAATTCTTGGAGTAGCAATATCCATCGAATAAGACGCGGCTTAGCATCTTGCTTGGTGAATAGATATTTGAGTGCTGAGTGATCGGTGAAAACGACTGTCTTTGAGAGCACAAGGTAGGATCGGAATTTGTCGAATGCGAAAACTACGGCCAGTAATTCCTTTTCGATGACGGTATAATTTTGCTGAGCACTATTTAGTGTCTTGCTAGCAAAATATATGGGTCGGAAGTGTTTTCCTTCCCGTTGGCCTAAGACGGCTCCAACAGAAAAATCACTTGCATCGCACATAAGCTCGAAAGGTAGTGACCAATTAGGTGAAACCACGATCGGAGCACTAGTTAATTGAGATTTCAATGTTTCAAAAGCTTTTATGCAATCAACATTGAAGTCAAAGATAGATTCTTTCTCAAGAAGTTTCGTCATCGGACGAGATATTTTTAAAAAATCTTTGATAAAGCGGCGGTAAAAACCGGAATGTCCTAAAAAACTTCTAACGGCTTTGACGTTAGTTGGTGGTGGAAGTTTTGAGATAACGTCGATTTTTGCTTTGTCTACTTCCATTCCTGCACTGGAGATCTTGTGGCCAAGCACAATTCCTTCGGTTACCATGAAGTGACATTTTTCCCAGTTAAGGACAAGATGTGCAGCTTCGCATCTTTCGAGCATTTTATCAAGATTAGAAAGACAAGCTTCAAATGAGTCTCCAAGACGAAAAGTCATCCATGAAAACTTCCATGGAGGTTTCTAGCATGTCTTGCAATATGGCTATCATACACCTTTGAAAAGTCGCAGGTGCATTGCAAGGACCAAAAGGCATACCCGATATGCGAGGTTCCAAAAGGACAAGTGAAAGTGGTCTTTTCTTGATCGTTAGGATTGATAGGAATTTGCAAATATCCTGAAAATCCATCGAGGAAACAAAAGAATTTATTTCCTGCTAGTCTTTCAAGCATTTGATCCATGAACGGAAGTGGAAAATGATCTTTTCTGGTGGCTTTGTTTAATTTCCGATAGCCAATACAAACGCCAGCCAAAGGATGCTTCTAGTTGGAACTAGTTCATTCCGTTCATTAGTCACTACCTTCATTCCTCCTTTCTTGGGAACACAGTAAACGGGGCTTACCCAAGGGCTATCCTCAATTGGGTAAATGATACCAGCATCGAGAAGTTTTATGATTTCCTTTTTAAAGACTTCTTTCATGTTGGGATTGAGTCGACATTGACATTCAACAACAGGTTTGATTCCTTCTTCGAAATTGATTTTGTGTTTGCAGAAATTGGGACTAATTCCTCGGATATCAGATGTTTTCCAAGCGAAAGCTTGTTTGTGATTTTTGTGGACAGAAACTAAACTTTCTTTCTCATTGTCCTCGAGCAATGAAGATATGACTACCGGAAGAAGTGAGTTTTCCTCCAAGTAAGCATATTCAAGATGATCAGGAAGAGGTTTGAGTTCGAGATCTGTGGGTGGTTCTTCGATAGAGGATTTAATTCGCATCTCGTCATTGAAAGTTATTTCTTCAAAGTTTCTTCCTCCATTTCTTCCTCTTCCAAGTTATCTTCTTCGAACTCTACTTTCATGAAATCATCAAACTCTTTGTCAAAGTCTGTTTCATTGATTTTTTCAGAAGTAGTCATGAATGGATCGGATTCGCTAAGTAATGCATCCAATTCTTCGTCAGTGACTTCATCGATAACATCGATGCTGAAACAAGTGTCATCACTGGAATGTGGATAACGACGCTTATCCATTAGAAAGGTGATTCGATCTTCTCCAACCCAAGGTTGAGTTCTTTTCCTTTCACTTTGATGATTGCATCGGCGGTATTTAGGAAAGGTCTTCCTAAGATGAGTGGGACTTTACTATCTTCTTCCATTTCTAAGATTACAAAGTCCACGAGAAAAATGAATTTACCGAATTGAACAAGCATATTCTCGGCAATACCAACATGTGATATTGATAAGAATGATTTGCTAATCGAATGCTCATTTTTGTTGGTTTTAGGTTGTTGTTGCATAACTTGGAATACAGCGAATAAGGCATCAAATTGATACTTGCGCCAAGATCGGCTAAAGCATCGCATTTAATATTATTCCCGAAAGTACATGGAATAAGAAAGCTCCCAGAATCTCCGAGCTTTGGTGGGATCTTGTTTTGGACAATGGCTGAGCATTCTTCGTTAAGGAAAGTAACTGATATTTGTTCTAGCTTGCTTTTGTTATTAAGAAGTTCTTTCAAGAATTTCCCGTAATTGGGCATTCCAGCTAAGACATCAACGAGAGGAACATTGAGTCTAACCTCTTTCATTATTTCAATGAACTTCTTATAACACTCTTCCATTTTTTCTTTCTTAAGGCGTTGAGGATAAGGAATTTTTGGTATATACGCCTTGACAGATGGGGTGGTTTTATTTTTGGTGGTTTGAGTTGTGTTTGTTTCCTCGGCTTCATCCTCACTATCTTCGGTGATAGGAGTGTTTTCATTGGGATTCGGTGGTGGATCGTACGAGAGACCACTTCTTATGAAGACAACATTAATATGCTCGTTTCTTGTTTGTGGTGGACGGTACGTCTTATCATTTGATGGTTTTGGGTTGGATTGGGTGTTACTTGGCAACGAACCTGATGGTCGAGAGGAATGTTGGTCAGAAAGTCTACCAAACTTGTTTTCAAGATCTTGGATAGATGCTTGATGATTTTTCTGTCCTTGCTCAACTTTGGCTTTGAGATTGAAAAATTGATTTTTGATAAAATCATTTGCAGATTTTTGATTAGCCACAAATTCTCTTGGTTTTCTCGAATTCGGTTTCTTCCATCTTTTTGTCAGGGTTTTGTGGTGGTGGATCGTCATTTCGTGGTTGAGAATCACGGTTGTCATCCCTTGGTCGGCGATCTTGCCAATTTCCAGAATTTCGACCGTAATAATTACTATGATATCCACCTCCACGATATCCTCCTTGGGCATAATTTGCTTCTCCTTCTTTAGGTCCACCCATAGGCTTATCGTCGCACTCGGACGATGGATGATTTCCTCCACAATTGTTGCATCCGTCTCGCATTTCCTTCATTTCATCCTTGATATCTTTGTATTGCGAGGCGATTTTTGAGGTTAAGACTTCCATTTTCTCCATGAGTTTTGAGGTATCGGTGTTTTCAAAAAAAGCAACGGTTTTTCGGAGAGGTTTGGTTTTGGAATCTTTGGACCAATCGAGTTTGAGAAGTACTCGATCTTCGAGTAATTGGTGTGCATTGTTAGAAGTCTTATAAAGAAAAATTCCTCCAAGCATCAAGGATGCCTTGAGAGATTTCATCTAGTCCATGGTAAAAGATTTGGATAATGGTTCCTTTTGATAATCCATGTCCATGACAACTACGAAGCAAAATCTTTCATCCGAAGCCAAGCTTCGGCAAGTGATTCATTTGGATTTTGTGTGAAAGCACGAATTTTTCCCATTAATCGATCAAACATGGCAGGTGGAAAGAATCGGCTTACAAAGGCTTCCCTCATCTCCTCCCAAGTATTGATAATTCCTAGGATTAATTCATTGTATCATACTTTAGCATCTCCGGCGAGTGATGATGGAAAAAGCTTGAGTTTGATGTCATTGACATCGATGTCGCCATAACGGAACATGCCGCAAATTTCGATGAATTCGGCAATGTGCTTATGCGGATCGCCTCGCGACGCCATCGAATTGACGGTCTTTGATCATAGAAAGATGATGACCCTTCACGGTGAAGTTGTCACCAAGGTTGACAAAGAACATGATAAGGTTTTAAAATGTACCTTTTTGAGGGGTCGTTTAAGCCCTTATTTGATCACTTTTGTATCCGTTATTACTTAATATCGTTCCTTTTCACTTTTTAGGTCTCTCGAAGGCAAATTGCTGGAATGGCATTTATTTGGACGAAAAGGCGTGGATATACGAAGAAAATGGCCAAAGTCAAGAATCAAGACACTTAGGCAAATTGAACAGCGGGACGGCCAGGTTCTACAAGTGACGGCGGCCAGGTGTTATATGAGACGCCGGAGCACATGTTGTGACGATACAGTAGCCAAATTGCTTATTTTCAAGTGACGGTGTCAGGCTTTAAAAGAATAGGTCGTCGCAACTGCACGACCTAGATTTGTTCCAAGGCGCCAGAGACTGAAGGGGACGGCGTCACAAGCTTAAGGTGACGCCGTCGCAAGACTAACGTGGCCAAGACGAAACCCTAATGAAGGCGACCCGACGGCGCCACAAATCAAAGGGTGACGCCGTCGCGATTGTAATCTTATATATAGAATCCGAATTTTTCAGTTTTAGTGGGTAGTCTTTTGGAGTAAAAACCTAAACCGAACCAAGGCTGTCTTGTACAGTATTTTAGGGTTCCAAACCCTATCTTACACAAAGATAAGTGTTTTACTTCATTAATTCAATTATGTCTTCAATTATTTGTGTGTATGCTTGCATGTTCTCCATGTCCGGCTAATTTATTTGTGTGTTTGCTTAGGGAATATGAAACTTAATTATTGAATATTGATTGGTTGTCTCTTATCTTAATTGTTAATGATCTAGTAATGCGATAGGTCATTCGTTGTGTAGTTAATGCTTGATTAATCTTTGTGAACCTTAGACTATAACGCCTAGAGTAGTTGTAGGCTAAACCATCCAAAGAGTACCTTAGAGTTAGAGTCTATAATTCCTAGAGATTCTGTAGACGAGACCCTTTGATAGTTTCAAAGAGTTAGGGACAAACGCATACCCTACAACTTTAGACACACAACGCGATTAAGAATAAGGACGTGACAATTCAACCATCAATAGGAGATAATTAAGGAGTAATAAAACCTAAGTAAACACATCTTTAAACCATCATACGAGCACACAATAATTAGACATAGACTACATACACCTTAGATTAGATAATTAGATAAGTAGAGTAAACGGTAGAAATACCAACCCCCAAATCCAAACCCCGAGATTCGTACCTTTCCATTTCCTAAAAAACATAAAAGATAAAAAAATAATCTTCCTCAACCCCAACCTTAGCGTAGTAACTCCTCACTAGCATTCCTATTCCCCTAGAGAACGATATCAATACCCGTGGCTTACCCTAATACTACACTACAACGATTTGGTTCACTGCCTAGGGTGTTATAAAACTTGCTCGAAGAAAAGGAAGTTCCTTTGACCCCGAACGACACGTGTAGCGTTATCAAGTTTTTGGTGCCGCTGCCGGGGAATAGAATAGCTAGTTAGTAGTCCACCTCGTTTAGGTTTCTTTGCTTGATTCCTATCAAGTAAATTTTTTCTCATTTTTTAGATTTCTCGTAGTCTATCCCCCTTTTTCGTGACCTTTGTTCGTAACCCCATCACTTTTCATCATGGAAGGTGATAACCAACCACCATTCATCAACCTACCACCAAATGACCCGCCAAGAGCCCGTACTCTTGGTGAATACTTGAGACCAAGCCACCTAGGCTATAGGAACACCATTGAGCTTCCCGACCAAGCCCAAACTACGGCCCTGCTATCAGACACCATCCGGTTTGTGCAAAACGGATGTGCATTCCATGGACTTCGTTCCGAAGATCCTAATCAGCATCTTAAGGATTTCCTTAAAATTGTCGATTCCAGCGACCTTGATGCTACCACTGAGACCACGCTTCCTCGTCTCTTCCAATTCTCTACGGACCAAGCTAGTAATTGGCTTGAGCGACTTCCCGCCGGCTCCATCTCAAGTTGGGATGATCTCACCTCTCGCTTCCTTGCTCAATTTTTCCCACCGGGGAGAACCACTAAGCTTAGGAATGACATCTTGATGTTCCAACAACGTCAAGGTGAATCTCTCTACGAAGCATGGACTCGATTCAAGAACTTACTCCATAAAGTCCCTCATCCCGACATTGATCTTTGGCTTCAAGTTCAAATCTTCTATGATCATGTCAACTTCCCCACTAAGCGATCCATTGACCAAGCGGCCGGTGGAAAACTTAGTGATCTCACCGCGGAAGAATCGTGGGTTATAATAGAGGACCTTGCTCTCTATGACAACGAAAGTTGGAATGACCCCCGTGAGTTGCCCAAAACCGTTAAGGCAATCTCCTTGCCTTCCCTTGACTCACAATCTTCCGACCGTAGGATGCTCGAGCTTGAAGATCAAGTAAAATTCCTAATGAGCTCCTACGAAAATCCTAAGTCTTCACGCCATGTGAACAAAGTTTCTTCCTCGTGTGAGCCGTGTAGTGATCCTCATAACACTCGCACTTGCACTCGATTCCCCGAACATGCTTCCGTTGACTACGCGTCCTCGCGTATTAATGGAACGGGAGGAAGATTCCCTACAACACCCGGACCTAGGACTTTCAATGATACCCGAGAAGCATGGAAGAACAAGCCCGACTTCTATTGGGGATAAACCAAAGAATTCACTTCCAATGATTTATCATGGCCCCCATCCAATGGCCCTACCCAACAAAACATTGAGGGGATGTTGCAACATCTAGTCGCATCCCAAGAAGCTCAAATTGCTAAGCTCTCGGATCGTTTTAACCAACAACAAGCCGATATGGAAAGGAAGATAGATAACCTCTTGAAAGCCATGACTAATAGTGATAGGAAGGTTAATTCTATCTCAACTCCCGAACCTTCCGGTGTAGAGATTAAAGACCCAAGTAAGTTAGCTAAGCACCTTCAATTCGTCAATACCATCGCCTTAGTGAAACCTAATAGAACAAATGACGGTTTAACCATGAGATGATACTTGAGGTTAAGGAAACACCGACGAATGAAACAACCGAGGAAGTAAATGAAGTAGGCAATGACTATTTCAATAAGTTTCCTACGGAAGAAGAACTATCTCGCCACCCTCACTTAGTGCGTGACCTCCATCACATGTACGTTAGGAAAAGTCCTAGGATCAAGTTTGGGAACCCTTGGAATCTTAACATACCATGTTGCATAGGACACCTTTTCGTGGCAAAGGCCTACATTGATCGCAAGTCCCCAATCAATATAATGACTAGCACCTACTACAATTGGGTAATGAAGAAGCCTATCCCAACTAGGCAAGACCCCGATAATCCTAGGGAGAGTTGCAATTTTCTTGGTAGAGTTAAGGGATTGCCCGTCCATGTAGGTAGTTTCATGTTTCCTACGGATTTCATAGTGGTAGATGATATTAGTACAGCCATAGATCCTAGCTTGTCCCACGTTATTCTAGGAAAACCTTTCATAGAAAACACCGAGATGACTTATGATCCCTCATTAGGAATAGTTCGATTCAAGGATGAGACCGATGATGTAGCTTACCAAATGCAGTTTAAGATTGAGAAGTTTTCATCACTCTCCAATGATGAAAAGGAACTTAAACTATCGGTCTACTATAGGAATGAGGAAGATAAGGAGAAGGGAGTAGATTATGTTATGGCCAAGATTCTAGATTTCTATAAGGATTGCTTGAACTTAGGACCGGAATATAGGACCAATTGGGGAGAGGACGACCTCTTAGAATGGTGCACTATAGGGCACTTTTACAACATGGAACCCCCCAATGGAGACCGTCATAAGGAAGAAGGTGACGGTAATGAAGTCACGTTGGAGCACGACTACGAGTCTAGCTACAAGAATCATAAATAAAGAAAAGCGCTTCGTGGGAGGCAACCCATGCTTAATTGTTTGCTTGTTAGTGTCATATATCCTTTATTGATTGCTTAGTCTCATGTTTAAATTTGTAAAAATGCTTTATTTTGTTTTTAACATCGCCTTAATTGCATATAAAGGTATTTTACATAAAGGATAAGTGTAGGGAGGATTACACACGTTTTCAAAAGAAACATGAACATGAGAATTGCAATTAATTAAAAGATATATATGTGTGTTTGTTCGAGTCAAATGCTTGTATCGAGTCATAATGGATGTTTTGCATAAATTTTTCCAGATTCTAAAGATGTAAATTTTCCAAAATTTTTTCCAGAAAATCGCACCAGCTTTTGTCAGATAACCTGACGGCGTCAGATCGCAACCTGACGGCGTCAGAAGGAGTAAAAACAACAGATTACTTTTTCTCGTTTTCTGAGCTACTTATAAATTTTGGAATTTTCCAGGTCTTAATTTTCCAGAAATTTCAGTAAACATCCATTCCACAAGCATTATATCCTAGTATAATAGAGTCTTATATATATTATTACCGCCGATTTTACGCGAAGGTTTCATTTGTTTTCTTCAAGTGTGTAGGTTTAATTTACTAAGAAGAAGATACATAAGATTGGAAGGAGCTTTTCACGCATTAATTCTTCTTGGAAAGGATTTAACCACCACTTTACACGGATCCTACCGAGCTAATCAGGGGAGTATTAGTTTCTTTCATTTTTAATTACCTTCCATTATCATAACTTTGATACTTTCAGGGAACATGGGGACAATGTTCAGTTTAAGTGTAGGGAGGGAAAATAAAACGGGAACTTTGAAACTATGCTTATCCTTGATTATTTGCTTTGTCCAATTGTATTTGTGTAATAAACCATGAGAAAATGTCGGTTAGGGTAATTTTGGCACCAAATTTTTAATTTTTCATGAAATATAGGAGTGGGCCATTAATCTTAATGAAGCGTCTCATGGATAGGAAGTTATATGACTAGCACAAAAAACCTTTACCACTTAAATTCCACCCAAAATGTGAGGATCACCCTTAGATTAGTAGGAATTAAAGCATTCATCTTTAATGCTTAGTGTGTGAACCGGTAGTATATTAGATTCTAGAACTTGTTTTGTGATGCATCCCGAGATCGCTAGTAAGACTACACTTGTGTAGTTAGGAATAACTAAATGATAAGAGACATTAGGATAACCCTTGTTTGATACCTGTAATATAATTACTTCTTCCACCTCGGTTGAGTAATTCCCCCACACCTTTGCGTTGTACTCACTTTTAGTACACGATACCCCTAGTTAAACCCTCTGAGCCTATCCTTTTCACGGTTCTCTTGATTTTTCAGTTTTCCGGAATATCAATGAAGAGCATTGTTTACACCCCACCCCCAAATGTACACCCAAATCGCCTTAGCCTACCTTGTATGCACTCACTTTTAGTGCATTATTGTTATCACCCTAAACCCTTAGTTTAATTATCTAGTTGCTTGCATGAGTTACTAAGTCGAGTCATATCCTTTGTACACAGTTTTGGGACGATTGGGACTCATGGGAAAAGTTAAAGTGTATGAAATGACGGGAATGGAACGTTCAAATTCCCTTTATTTGCGTAATAATGTACTCCAAGTGTTTTGATCTTTTCAATTCGGGTCAAATTAGTGTTAGAGTTATAAAAACTCAAGTGTAGGGATGTGCCTATAAATCCCTATCATTTTGATGTTACCGTAGAGGATGGTAGAGTAAAAGTGTATGAAAAAAAAATAAAAAAAAAGAGTGTTAAAAAAAAAAAAAAAAAAACGGGCTACCATCCTACATCTATCCTTTAAATTTATGTTTGTTTGTTTCAGTTATCTAGAGTTTAGAGTGTCGAGTCTTGGCTTAGAGATTTTTGACTTGCCACCACTAAATAGCCTATCCCACCAAACCCTTTGTTTCCCTACCGTAAGCCTAATATTACAACCCTTTAAAGACCTCTTTGATAGTCTTTCCTAGGTGCTTACGCCAAAGAGATGGAGGTTTGATCTAGTCTCAAGCCTATGGTAATCTATGTACGAGGACCGGTTAATGAGTGTTTATCTTCCATTTCCAACTTGTTATATTTTATATACACCCGAGAGATGTGAGTATCCAAACACCCCATGTGAGGTGCTAGTATGTAATTTCCGTGTTTGTTATGACTTTTGCGGGGCTTATATGTGTTGTGGATTGTTTTAAACCAATGCTTCATGACCCCTAACTTATAAATTAATTGGCTAAAAGCACATTTGCTTGAGGACAAGCAAATACCAAGTGTAGGGATATTTGATAAGGTTTTAAAATGTACCTTTTTGAGGGTCGTTTAAGCCCTTATTTGATCACTTTTGTATCCGTTATTACTTAATATCGTTCCTTTTCACTTTTAGGTCTCTCGAAGGCAAATTGCTGGAATGGTATTTATTTGGACGAAAAGGCGCGGATATACGAAGAAAATGGCCAAAGTCAAGAATCAAGACATCAGGCTGGAACTGGGGGAAGTTCTACAAGTGACGGCGTCGTGTTATCTGAGATGCCGTCGAGCACATGTTGTGACGATACAAGAGCCAAATTGCTTATTTTCAAGTGACGGTGTCAGGCTTTAAAAGAGTAGGTCGTCGCAACTCAGACCGCCTAGATTTGATCCAGACGGCCGAGATGAAGAGGACGGCGCCACAAGCTTAAGGTGACGCCGTCGCAAGACTAACGTGGCCAAGACGAAACCCTAATGACGGTGACCCGAAGGCGTCACAAATCAAACGGCGACGCCGTCGTGATTGTAATCTTATATATAGAATCCGAATTTTTCAGTTTTAGTGTGTAGTCTTTTGGAGTAAAAACCTAAACCGAACCAAGGCTGTCTTGTACAGTATTTTAGGGTTCCAAACCCTATCTTACACCAAGATAAGTGTTTTACTTCATTAATTCAATTATGTCTTCAATTATTTGTGTGTATGCTTGCATGTTCTCCATGTCCGGCTAATTTATTTGTGTGTTTGCTTAGGGAATATGAAACTTAATTATTGAATATTGATTGGTTGTCTCTTATCTTAATTGTTAATGATCTAGTAATGCGATAGGTCATTCGTTGTGTAGTTAATGCTTGATTAATCTTTGTGAACCTTAGACTATAACGCCTAGAGTAGTTGTAGGCTAAACCATCCAAAGAGTACCTTAGAGTTAGAGACTATAATTCCTTGAGATTTTGTAGACGAGACCCTTTGGTAGTTTCAAAGAGTTAGGGACAAACGCATACCCTACGACTTTAGACACACAACACGATTAAGAATAAGGACGTGACAATTCAACCATCAATAGGAGATAATTAAGGAGTAATAAAACCTAAGTAAACACATCTTTAAACCATCATACGAGCACACAATAATTAGACATAGACTACATACACCTTAGATTAGATAATTAGATAAGTAGAGTAATCGGTAGAAATATCAACCCCCAAATCCAAACCCCAAGATTCGTACCTTTCCATTTCCTAAAAAACATAAAAAGATAAAAAAATAATCTTCCTCAACCCCAACCTTAGCGTAGTAACTCCTCACTAGCATTCCTATTCCCCTAGAGAACGATATCAATATCCGTGGCTTACCCTAATACTACACTACAACGATTAGGTTCACTGCCTAGGGTGTTATAAAACTTGCTCGAACAAAAGGAAGTTCCTTTGACCCCGAACGATACGTGTAGCATTATCACAACAATAGCACTCCCGGGGGTTGGTGCTACGGCTCGGTTGGTTCCCCACATGGGTTGATCGTCCACCATGGGAAAAGGTAAATTGGTGAAAGGGTTGTAAACAACTTCGGCTTCTACGAGGTTATCAAATAGTGGGTTTGGTACTCTTGGTACACGATTTTCCAAAGGTATGAAAAGTGTTCTTCTTCTTCTTCGAATCAAACGTTCGGGGTTGGTAAGAGGTGTAATCAGTTCTATTCCCTCTGCACAAGTGTTCATACAATGTCCTAGAGAATCCAGGCAATATCTAAACACACGGACAAACAAGGAAAACATTTTTTTAGGACAGAAGGGGTAACCGGATCGGTTGCGAGTTGCGACCGATCGGTTAGATCAGTTAGGTATGGTTAAAAGGTGTAACCGGTTCGGTTGTAAGGCAACCGGATCGGTTGAAGCTTCTGAGAAATTTTTTTTGGAGTGAATCGACTGATGGGGATTCAAAACTTGCTGAAACACAATCAAATCCCCGGCAGCGGCGCCAAAAACTTGATGTGCTACGTGTGTACAAGTTTTAAATTTATAAAAGGTGAATTACCAAAGTTACCAATAACACATACGAGAAAGTGTGCTCGTCCTTTATAGCAAGATTATGAAGGTAAGTCGAGATCGTTTGCAAGGATTTGAGTGAATCTAAGAACAAGTTTGAATCAACAGAGTCTATCCAAAACATATAACAAAGCAAATAGATAAAATGAAATTCAGATGATTAAAAACTACACTTGCTTAAACTAGTTTCATATCCTAGATTAATGTGATTGTGTTAACCTCTTAACATGTTGGCTGTGATAATTAGTTGGTGTACTAATCTATTGTTCTTACAAGTTAAACCTTCATCAAGATTTTAGTTCATAAAAACAAGCATTACGTTTAACCAATCAATTCAAGTTTCATAAGTTCATTTTCATAAACTTAAACACAAAAACATCCACTTGGTTCATCAAATTGCTTAAGAAATGGTCAATACAACAGGTAACCGATTATAGACAAAAGGCTACAATTGATTCTCAACAACTAATCTTACGACCTTTTAGATGTTTCCAATCAATCCAATTTGATAATCAAAAAGCGTTTTTATTATAACCACACCTTAGTTCCTTTGTATAATCAAGAATAATGGGTAAAAATAATCATCCATAGACAAAATGATTATAACTAGTTGAATAACAATAAGTTCTTTCGACCTCTACGATTACTATCAACTAGTCTGTTAGGATTTAGAAATTCTATTGTGAAGTGTCGGTCACCCCATATATAATCTAGCATAAGTTAGCTCGTAGACATTACGTTATTTACAAGTTATTTAGTTTAGTGCAACACCGTGGAGGACGGACGGGTCTTTACCCATTGTATGCCTGATCCACAGTCCGAAGGAGGACGGTTATTATGTAACTATAAATACCCTCTACCTCCTAAGGTAGAGGGTTGGACCTTTCTCATTCTTAATCTAACCTTCTATGTTTTCTTTCACTTTCTCTCTCTAGAAAGGATCCCACTTTCTCTCTCTAAACTCTATACTATTCGATCCATTGTTGAGCTTATTTGTGTGTTTATGAAATCCAATATGCTACAAATGGTATCAAGAGCCATGGTTTGATCATCTATCACATGTTCTTGGATGTCTAGTGGTTTTATATGATTTTTTTGGGTTTGAAATAGTTTAGAGGTATTTGCATAATTTGGACCATTTTGTGTGTTAAAGCTTGGATTTTGATTGTACTTTTGTGTTTAGGATCATCATAAGTGTTTAGGTTTTGATTTGGAAGGCTTGAATCATCGTGGTTGGGTTGTTTTTGGATTGAAAAGTGGTGTTTTTGAGATTTTCTTGCTAGCGATTTGAGTAACGGATTTTTATTCTTGGTAGCGACTTGCTTTGTAAGTTTGTAGCGACTTGTAGTTGAAGTGGTAGCGATTTGAGCTTAGTGATATGTGTCTAAATACACATATATTTGTATTGTATAAACCCACAAAAACAACCAAAAACACACAAATGACTCACAAAATGTTATAGAAAACAATGAAATGTGTTTTTATGTGATTCAGGTACAAAAGATTGAAAAACAAGTGAAAAATGCGCAAAGTTCACACAATTGTCGTTTTCAGTCCCTGGAGTTACACAAATTGTCAAAACTAGTCCCTAAATGTTTTAAATGATAGAAAAGTCAACTTAAGTCCTTGGGAAGTCAAAAATATTCACAAATGATCCCTGGATAAAAGTTTACACATATTGGCAATTTTTACCCCTCAAGTTTCAAAATTGGCAAACTTAGTCCCTGGGTATTCAAAACTTGAAATTTCACAAAATACCCTTGAACTATCCATAAATATACAATTTGGAACAATTTTGATAAACTTTTGGAAATTACAAAACAAGTCCCTCAAAAATCCAAAATTACATTTAAGGTCCTTAAAGTTTTAAAATACAATAATTATATACTTTTGGTCCTTGTGTTTATATTATTGGCAGGTTTGGCCCCTTAAAAGAAGTTTGGAATGCTGACAGGATCAGTCCCTCAAGTTTGGCAGATTTACACTTTTGGTCCTTGGGCCTTTTGTACTACTTAAACCAAACGGATCCTATTAAAATAACTAATCCAAATCCAAACTCAAAACAAATCCAATCCAATACCTGGCCCAACACAACCAGCCCACCCCTTTGTATTTTAAATAAAACCGGGCACAAACTACCCACTGCTTACTCTCCCTCACCTTTCCCTCTCAAACCATCTGAGTCACAAAACCTGTGGTTTTGTGCCACCTTCCCCCTCCACTTGCTACCCCAACTCACAACCTACTCCCCTACACCCTGTCACCTCTTCCCATCAAGCAGTTAATGCTTCCCCACCTTCAAACACTCCACCTTTTCCCCCTTGCCCTGTTTTTCCTCATACTTGACCCTAAAAGCTTCAAAAGCTCACCACCTTGTCCCCTCCACCTCTACATACATACAAGAAGCATTGAATGCTTCTCAAACCGCCTCAACTGTCACAAAGGACTTTGGCGCCAAAAGTGAATTTGAATGGTTGAGATCGATTATAATGAATCAAGGGTCAAGATTGAAAGAGAGGACTTTTGAGTGATCACCAAGGGTGCTGAGACTATAAAAGAGGAAGAAAAGACAGAAGAAAAAAAACACCTTGGCATTAGGCCATTGTCACGTAGATGTAGAATTTACTGCTTATCCTTAATTCAATGTATTTTATTGCTTTCAATGATGTATTAAACTTTTCTAAAGCTTAATATACCATTATTTACAGTTTTATTGGATTCCACTTTAAATTTCAAGTTTCTAAATTTCATGTCATTTACATACCATGTCTTTCAATTCTGTTTGATCAAGGATTTTAATGGACTCTATATGACACTACTTAGCTCTCAGTAAGCTTTAGCAAGCCTTTAGAAGCCATTAAACAGACTGTGATCTTTTAAATTAAGAAAATCATTAAAAATAGAGAAAATGGAAAAATAATAAAAAAATAGTGGGTTGATGAAGAAGAAGGTGAAGCAGGGTAATTATGGAATGCTTGGGGTATTAGGAGCTTATTGGTAAGCAATAGGTGAACCCTTGTCCTTGGTTTTCTTGGTTCTCAGCTTGTGCCATCTTGTAAGCATTTTCTTAATTTTCTGCAAGTT
This sequence comes from Chrysanthemum makinoi, assembly GCA_910596185.1. NCBI lineage: Eukaryota > Viridiplantae > Streptophyta > Magnoliopsida > Asterales > Asteraceae > Chrysanthemum > Chrysanthemum makinoi. Next base: position 1,012,515 of record OU343217.1, on the reverse strand, counting down.
ACTATTCATGTTCTGAATTTACTTTAATTCCTATGTTTTCCTGTTTAATAGTTGTTATTAAGTGTTTTTAAAGTATAATATTATATGCTTATATGTTAGTTTGTGTAGTTGCTTAATATTTAATTTTTCACTTTATTTATGGATTGTAAGTGATTCATGTTTATTGTTGTTTAAATTGTTGTTTATATGTCTAATTTGTCTTAAATTATGTCATTATATAGTTTGGAATCAGGTTCTTATGCAAAATCATTGAATACTTTAAAAATCATGTGACAAGTGGTAATTAAAGGGCTGTTTGGATTTGTATAGATTGAGGTCTGAGATTGTGTTGGAGAGGTCCATTCCTGTTCTTGCATGATTAGTGAGTTATTGGAGGCTTGACACCCTGTAGGCTCAATGGTAATGTCTTTTGCAGTCATGGTCATTCTTAAATATATTTCAAAGGATCACTGATTGATTGTTGTCTAATCTGTGTTAATGGATGCTAGTAGTGTTATTCTTGTTGGATTGTGCATAATTAGTTATCTATGAACTCAGTTTAGTGGTCATATTCTAGCTTTGTTTTGTGTTTAGTCAAAATTACCTTTTTAACTGTCTTAATTTTATGTCTGTTATAGATTTGTTGTCCAAATCTTGTATATGTGTTTAAAAGTTGTTCTTACTTGTTTATTTAATGTTATTGTATCATATTATATCATAATTAGTTGTTAAATTCAGATCAAAGTTGATCAAAGTCAACTTTGATCATAAACTTAAAAAGTCAAATTTTCCTTAGTACAGTTTTTTGAATAAAATTCATAATTTTAGTAAGTGCTTAATACTAGGATTTAGCTTATACCCTTATGGGATATTAAAATTTTGTTGCTTATCTAAATTATAAAAATATTAGCTTGTATCTTCTTAGCTTTTAGACTGCTTATTGGTTAATCTCTTTTTAGTCCTTGTCTGAAATCATGCCCGTGCAAGGTTTAGTTGTCTAGTTCATGAGCTTGCAAAAGCTTGTTGACTTGACACTAGCTTGTGCATTTTACTGATTTATGTAGCCTTTCTAGCCTATTGTTCATATTAATGCTTGTTTTTACATTTTTAGCTTATTTACATAGCTTAATCACCCAATCCTTTTTGTCCCACCAAACTCTTTCCACTGAAGCAAACAATGGAAGTGGAGTTGTTTTCCCAAGCCTATGGAAAGTTCCCCACTAAGCTTGAGCTTGTGATTTTTAGTTTCTTGTAAAGCTAATCAATCATACTCAATATACTCAGTGTTGGTTGAGCATTTAGAAGCTTATTAGATAAGATTTGAGAGCTTGTGTTTGCCCACTCACAACATACCCCTGAGCAATTCAGTGGTATTACACCATTTCCACAAGCCTCTCAGAAGCTCATTAGTGATCCTTAGCTGGTGTGGCCTGGCTTTTTAGGAAGCATAGCAACCCAACTTTATGATCCTGCACTTAATTTTCATCTTGTAGCTTATTTAGTAGGGCTGCATCTAGCTTTTGTTTTTGTCCATTACTCAGTATCAACTGACTCAGCTTAAGCTGAGCATTGAACTGGTGCCTTTTTCATAAGCTTCTCACAAGCTCATCTGTGAACCTCACAGAGTGAACTTGGGCTTTTTGGAAAGCTTACCAGGCCATCTTGCAACTCCAACTTTCATTTTGCCATTTTGAGCTTAACCCGTCAGCTTAAATGACCACTCTAATTAGTTGCAGGGGGTGTTTGGATCTGTGTACTCAGGAATTGCTTATTTGCTTATTCTGAGCTTATAAGTTATTCTCAGTGCATAGGCTTGTTCATATATGTATATTATACTTGTACAAATATATTTTATACTTTACTTTTTAGTATGGAGCTTATTACAGGCTTTAGAGGCCTCAATTCCATCCAAGTTTAGCTCAAAAAGGCTAAACTGACTAAACCATAAGCTCATGCTTATAAGCACTTCTCAGTGCTTATTTTTGTTCATATGCACATATTATACTTGTACATATATACTTTTGCCTTTTTTTTTTCAGATAGCTTATTTCAAGCTTATTTGTAGCTTGAGTTCCAACAGTCAAGCCAAAAGCTTAACTGTTGGACTCATAAGCTCTTATTTTGCTTATTTCTAGGTTTGTAGCTTTTTGTCTTCATTAAACTTGTTTATAGTCAGTATATATTTTAGTTCCAGAAAGAGAAAAACCAAAAAGAACCATTTAAAAGCTAATTGATAGCTTTTGTTTAAAAGTTTATTTGCTTATTAGCTTATTTTTGTTAAGTACATAGTGTTTTTAGATTTTTCTTAGGTTCCTGTATTTATTTAATAATTTTGTAAAAAGTTTCAGATTTTTCTTTGATCATTTATTATTTTTAATAAATCAATAATAGTTTTTAGTAATTAATAATAGTAAATAATTAATAATAAATATATAAAAGTCTAAAAAATATATTTTCAGTTTTAAAATAAGTTTTATCATATTTTAGATTTTTCTAAGTTATAATTTTATTTTTCTAGGTTAATTTTGTTTTTTCTTATATTTTAGTGCATTTTAAATACTTAATAAATAGTTTTTAATTAATAATAATTAATTTAATAATTATAAAAATAATTTTCTTTTTCTAATAATTTTCTTTTATTATTAGGATTGTAAAAATTTCATTTTCATATTTGTAGGCCTTTTATTTCTTTAAACTCACGTTTTATTTTGTACGTTTACGTAATTTTATTTAAACGTACGTTTTAAGTTTTAAACGTTCATCAATTTTAAAAATAGTGATAGCGTTTATTTAATATTTTTTATCTTTTATTTCCTTTAATTTGCATTTAAGTCGCTAAGACATGCAAATCCCTACTATAGTTATAATCGTTTTGTTTTTATACGTTTACGTTTTAGTTAAACGTACGTTTGTATATCTCTTAGATTTTTAGGTTTCTGATTGTACGTTTCTTAATTGAACTAGCTGTGACAGAGCTATTACTATTCACATTCCTAGTGTTAGTCAATCAGATTCCTATTTTTCCTATACTAATATTATTTTCAACAATTCACAAGTCATTGTATTTAGGAGATCACGCCTCGCCAGGACATAAACGATCCAAGGATATTTTAATCCTTGGTAAACTTGCATTCTTCTCCCGGGCTGTCGCCCTTTTATCATCTGTTACGGTTGACCGTTCACAAGCGGTTGATAAGTGTGACGGAGAAATAAAAGATGCTAGTTCTGGAGAAATCAATTTTGGCGCCGCTGCCGGGGAGGCTGTGCTACGTATTATGACTTATATTTTGTATTTTGTTGAAATACCTATCCTTGTTTGTATATTATACTTTATCATTCAACTACCGGCTGTCGGACATATTTATTACAGTTAATCATTCACAAGTGATTAGCTAGCGTGGTAAACCTGACACAAGCCTGGGAGGTAGTGATTACTTATCCTGTATCATATTTCTTTTCAATAAACAATATAAAATACAAAAACATTTTTCCTTTGCACACAACTTGCCCAGTTTGATGAGTCCCTCAGTTACAACATTTGGTTGTTGGCTGTTTACAGTTGCTGAGCTCTGTCAGACCCAGATTCCCTTTCGAGGGGCGGTTGTAAGGAATTTTCTTTCTTTTGTACATATATATATAAAAGATAAAAATACAAAAATATTTTCCCTTTCTTTTTATAAATCAAAAATCAAAAAGATTCTTCTCGCCTTTTCTGAGTTTCTTTCTAAGATTCTTAGACTCATCTTAGTGATGATTATTCATAATTCTGTGAGTGGCAATCCCACTCCAATTTCTCACCGAATCCCTTAGTGGCAATCCCACTCAGTTTCCCCATGAACCAATTGAATTCGGGGTCGAGTCAAGCTAGTGACTTGGTTATAAAAAAACAAGCCATACAATATGGGTTTTCACCCATATTTCTGTCTTTTTCCCCTTTCTACCATCTAAGTGTGGGGGAGATGCCCCACATGTTGTATAAATTTTAAAAATGAATGAAAATTGTAAATATTAAAAAAAAAAAAAAAAAAAAAAACTAATAATTGTTGTGTTTCCACACTTTGAATATTGAGGACAATATTCATTTCTAAGTGTGGGGGGGAAATTCTGGCGAATTTGATCATAAATGTACCCTTTTAGTCCCTTTTTCCCCCAAAATGGCCAAATTTTAAAATTTTTTATTTAGTGGAAGTACTATGTACTAAACACAACAAATGGTAATCAGTCCACCATGTCTAACACACATAAGGATTGGCTAATCCAGGAGCAAACGGCTCTTGGTAAAGATATTTCAAATCCGTTTATGGCTTACAATTTGCCCAAAATTGTATGGTGTTCAGCTCACCATATCTTTAACTAGTGAAAAGTTGGCTAGCCCGCAAGTTTATGGCTTGTGGTAAAGGCAGTTGGAAATCCATAATTGGTAATCGACTCACCAAAGATATTTTATCTAAGAGTTGGCTAGTCCAGAAGCAAACGGCTTCTGGTAAAGACAAATCAAAACCGTTGAAAGCTGGTGATTTGCTCAAAATCATTTGGTCATCATTGTACCAAGGTTCTTACTTGAACTAAAACAATTGGCTACTCCAGAAGTAATGGCTTTTGGTAAAGAGTTTTTCAAATCCATTAAGTTTTAAATAAAAGATTGCTAGGGACTAGCAATAGTTTAGTGTGGGGATTTGATATGTGTCTAAATACACATATATTTGTATTGTATAAACCCACAAAACGACCAAAAACACACAAATGACTCACAAAATGTTATAAAATGTGTTTTTATGTGATTCAGGTACAAAAGATTGAAAAACAAGTGAAAAATGCGCAAAGTTCACACAATTGTCGTTTTCAGTCCCTGGAGTTACACAAATTGTCAAAACTAGTCCCTAAATGTTTTAAATGATAGAAAAGTCAACTTAAGTCCTTGGGAAGTCAAAAATATTCACAAATGATCCCTGGATAAAAGTTTACACATATTGGCAATTTTTACCCCTTAAGTTTCAAAATTGGCAAACTTAGTCCCTGGGTATTCAAAACTTGAAATTTCACAAAATACCCTTGAACTATCCATAAATATACAATTTGGAACAATTTTGATAAACTTTTGGAAATTACAAAACAAGTCCCTCAAAAATCCAAAATTACATTTAAGGTCCTTAAAGTTTTAAAATACAATAATTATATACTTTTGGTCCTTGTGTTTATATTATTGGCAGGTTTGGACCCTTAAAAGAAGTTTGGAATGTTGACAGGATCAGTCCCTCAAGTTTGGCAGATTTACACTTTTGGTCCTTGGGCCTTTTGTACTACTTAAACCAAACGGATCCTATTAAAATAACTAATCCAAATCCAAACTCAAAACAAATCCAATCCAATACCTGGCCCAACACAACCAGCCCACCCCTTTGTATTTTAAATAAAACCGGGCACAAACTACCCACTGTTTACTCTCCCTCACCTTTCCCTCTCAAACCACTGAGTCACAAAACCAGGTGGTTTTGTGCCACCTTCCCCCTCCACTTGCTACCCCAACTCACAACCTACTCCCCTACACCCTGTCACCTCTTCCCATCAAGCAGTTAATGCTTCCCCACCTTCAAACACTCCACCTTTTCCCCCTTGCCCTGTTTTTCCTCATACTTGACCCTAAAAGCTTCAAAAGCTCACCACCTTGTCCCCTCCACCTCTACATACATACAAGAAGCATTGAATGCTTCTCAAACCGCCTCAACTGTCACAAAGGACTTTGGCGCCAAAAGTGAATTTGAATGGTTGAGATCGATTATAATGAATCAAGGGTCAAGATTGAAAGAGAGGACTTTTGAGTGATCACCAAGGGTGCTGAGACTATAAAAGAGGAAGAAAAGACAGAAGAAAAAAAACACCTTGGCATTAGGCCATTGTCACGTAGATGTAGAATTTACTGCTTATCTTTAATTCAATGTATTTTATTGCTTTCAATGATGTATTAAACTTTTCTAAAGCTTAATATACCATTATTTACAGTTTTATTGGATTCCACTTTAAATTTCAAGTTTCTAAATTTCATGTCATTTACATACCATGTCTTTCAATTCTGTTTGATCAAGGATTTTAATGGACTCTATATGACACTACTTAGCTCTCAGTAAGCTTTAGCAAGCCTTTAGAAGCCATTAAACAGATTGTGATCTTTTAAATTAAGAAAATCATTAAAAATAGAGAAAATGGAAAAATAATAAAAAAAAAAATAGTGGGTTGATGAAGAAGAAGGTGAAGCAGGGTAATTATGGAATGCTTGGGGTATTAGGAGCTTATTGGTAAGCAATAGGTGAACCCTTGTCCTTGGTTTTCTTTGTTCTCAGCTTGTGCCATCTTGTAAGCATTTTCTTAATTTTCTGCAAGTTACTATTCATGTTCTGAATTTACTTTAATTCCTATGTTTTCCTGTTTAATAGTTGTTATTAAGTGTTTTTAAAGTATAATATTATATGCTTATATGTTAGTTTGTGTAGTTGCTTAATATTTAATTTTTCACTTTATTTATGGATTGTAAGTGATTCATGTTTATTGTTGTTTAAATTGTTGTTTATATGTCTAATTTGTCTTAAATTATGTCATTATATAGTTTGGAACCAGGTTCTTATGCAAAATCATTGAATACTTTAAAAATCATGTGACAAGTGGTAATTAAAGGGCTGTTTGGATTTGTATAGATTAAGGTCTGAAATTGTGTTGGAGAGGTCCATTCCTATTCTTGCATGATTAGTGAGTTATTGGAGGGCTTGACACCCCTGTAGGCTCAATGGTAATGTCTTTTGCAGTCATGGTCATTCTTAAATATATTTCAAAGGATCACTGATTGATTGTTGTCTAATCTGTGTTAATGGATGCTAGTAGTGTTATTCTTGTTGGATTGTGCATAATTAGTTATCTATGAACTCAGTTTAGTGGTCATATTCTAGCTTTGTTTTGTGTTTAGTCAAAATTACCTTTTTAACTGTCTTAATTTTATGTCTGTTATAGATTTGTTGTCCAAATCTTGTATATGTGTTTAAAAGTTGTTCTTACTTGTTTATTTAATGTTATTGTATCATATTATATCATAATTAGTTGTTAAATTCAGATCAAAGTTGATCAAAGTCAACTTTGATCATAAACTTAAAAAGTCAAATTTTCCTTAGTACAGTTTTTGAATAAAATTCATAATTTTAGTAAGTGCTTAATACTAGGATTTAGCTTATACCCTTATGGGATATTAAAATTTTGTTGCTTATCTAAATTATAAAAATATTAGCTTGTATCTTCTTAGCTTTTAGACTGCTTATTGGTTAATCTCTTTTTAGTCCTTTTCTGAAATCATGCCCTGTGCACAGGTTTAGTTGTCTAGTTCATGAGCTTGCAAAAGCTTGTTGACTTGACACTAGCTTGTGCATTTTACTGATTTATGTAGCCTTTCTAGCCTATTGTTCATATTAATGCTTGTTTTTACATTTTTAGCTTATTTACATAGCTTAATCACCCAATCCTTTTTGTCCCACCAAACTCCTTCCACTGAAGCAAACAGTGGAAGTGGAGTTGTTTTCCCAAGCCTATGGAAAGTTCCCCACTAAGCTTGAGCTTGTGATTTTTAGTTTCTTGTAAAGCTAATCAATCATACTCAATATACTCAGTGTTGGTTGAGCATTTAGAAGCTTATTAGATAAGATTTGAGAGCTTGTGTTTGCCCACTCACAACATACCCCTGAGCAATTCAGTGGTATTACACCATTTCCACAAGCCTCTCAGAAGCTCATTAGTGATCCTTAGCTGGTGTGGCCTGGCTTTTTAGGAAGCATAGCAACCCAACTTTATGATCCTGCACTTAATTTTCATCTTGTAGCTTATTTAGTAGGGCTGCATCTAGCTTTTGTTTTTGTCCATTACTCAGTATCAACTGACTCAGCTTAAGCTGAGCATTGAACTGGTGCCTTTTTCATAAGCTTCTCACAAGCTCATCTGTGAACCTCACAGAGTGAACTTGGGCTTCTTGGAAAGCTTACCAGGCCATCTTGCAACTCCAACTTTCATTTTGCCATTTTGAGCTTAACCCGTCAGCTTAAATGACCACTCTAATTAGTTGCAGGGGGTGTTTGGATCTGTGTACTCTGGAATTGCTTATTTGCTTATTCTGAGCTTATAAGTTATTCTCAGTGCATAGGCTTGTTCATATATGTATATTATACTTGTACAAATATATTTTATACTTTACTTTTTAGTATGGAGCTTATTACAGGCTTTAGAGGCCTCAATTCCATCCAAGTTTAGCTCAAAAAGGCTAAACTGACTAAACCATAAGCTCATGCTTATAAGCACTTCTCAGTGCTTATTTTTGTTCATATGCACATATTATACTTGTACATATATACTTTTGCCTTTTTTTTTTTCCCTGTATAGCTTATTTCAAGCTTATTTGTAGCTTGAGTTCCAACAGTCAAGCCAAAAGCTTAACTGTTGGACTCATAAGCTCTTATTTTGCTTATTTCTAGGTTTGTAGCTTTTTGTCTTCATTAAACTTGTTTATAGTCAGTATATATTTTAGTTCCAGAAAGAGAAAAACCAAAAAGAACCATTTAAAAGCTAATTGATAGCTTTTGTTTAAAAGTTTATTTGCTTATTAGCTTATTTTTGTTAAGTACATAGTGTTTTTAGATTTTTCTTAGGTCCTGTATTTATTTAATAATTTTGTAAAAAGTTTCAGATTTTTCTTTGATCATTTATTATTTTTAATAAATCAATAATAGTTTTTAGTAATTAATAATAGTAAATAATTAATAATAAATACATAAAAAGTCTAAAAAATATATTTTCAGTTTTAAAATAAGTTTTATCATATTTTAGATTTTTCTAAGTTATAATTTTATTTTTCTAGGTTAATTTTGTTTTTTCTTATATTTTAGTGCATTTTAAATACTTAATAAATAGTTTTTAATTAATAATAATTAATTTAATAATTATAAAAATAATTTTCTTTTTCTAATAATTTTCTTTTATTATTAGGATTGTAAAAATTTCATTTTCATATTTGTAGGCCTTTTATTTCTTTAAACTCACGTTTTATTTTGTACGTTTACGTAATTTTATTTAAACGTACGTTTTAAGTTTTAAACGTTCATCAATTTTAAAAATAGTGATAGCGTTTATTTAATATTTTTTATCTTTTATTTCCTTTAATTTGCATTTAAGTCGCTAAGACATGCAAATCCCTACTATAGTTATAATCGTTTTGTTTTTATACGTTTACGTTTTAGTTAGACGTACGTTTGTATATCTCTTTAGATTTTTAGGTTTTTGTATTATGTTTCTTAATTGAACTAGCTGTGACAGAGCTATTACTATTCACATTCCTAGTGTTAGTCAATCAGATTCCTATTTTTCCTATACTAATATTATTTTCAACAATTCACAAGTCATTGATTTAGGAGATCACCTCGCCAGGACATAAACGATCCAAGGATATTTTAATCCTTGGTAAACTTGCATCTTCTCCGCTGTCGCACCTTTTATCATCTGTTACGGTTGACCGTTCACAAGCGGTTGATAAGTGTGACGGAGAAATAAAAGATGCTAGTTCTGGAGAAATCAATTTTGGCGCCGCTGCCGGGAGGTTAACGCTACGATTATGACTTATATTTTGTATTTTGTTGAAATACCTATCCTTGTTTGTATATTAAACCTTATCACTCAACTACCGGGCTGTCAAGACATATTTATTACAGTTAATCATTCACAAGTGATTAGCTAGCGTGGTAAACCTGACACAAGCCTGGGAGGTAGTGATTACTTATCCTGTATCATATTTCTTTTCAATAAACAATATAAAATACAAAAACATTTTTCCTTTGCACACAACTTGCCCAGTTTGATGAGTCCCTCAGTTTCAACATTTGGTTGTTGGTGGTTACAGTTGCTGAGCTCTGCCGACCCAGATTCCCTTTCGAGGGCGGTGTAAGGAATTTTCTTTCTTTTTGTACATATATATATAAAAGATAAAAATACAAAAATATTTTCCCTTTCTTTTTATAAATCAAAAATCAAAAAGATTCTTCTCGCCTTTTCTAAGTTTCTTTCTAAGATTCTTAGACTCATCTTAGTGATGATTATTCATAATTCTGTGAGTGGCAATCCCACTCCAATTTCTCACCGAATCCCTGAGTGGCAATCCCACTCAGTTTCCCCATGAACCAATTGAATTCGGGGTCGAGTCAAGCTAGTGACTTGGTTATAAAAAAACAAGCCATACAATATGGGTTTTCACCCATATTTCTGTCTTTTTCCCCTTTCTACCATCTAAGTGTGGGGGAGATGCCCCACATGTTGTATAAATTTTTAAAATGAATGAAAATTGTAAATATTAAAAAAAAAAAAAAAAAAAAAAAAAACTAATAATTGTTGTGTTTCCACACTTTGAATATTGAGGACAATATTCATTTCTAAGTGTGGGGGGAAATTCGCAATTTGATCATAAATGTACCCTTTTAGTCCCTTTTTCCCCCAAAATGGCCAAATTTTAAATTTTTTTATTTAGTGGAAGTACTATGTACTAAACACAACAAATGGTAATCAGTCCACCATGTCTAACACACATAAGGATTGGCTAATCCAGGAGCAAACGGCTCTTGGTAAAGATATGTCAAATCCGTTTATGGCTTGCAATTTGCCCAAAATTGTATGGTGTTCAGCTCACCATATCTTTAACTAGTGAAAAGTTGGCTAGCCCGCAAGTTTATGGCTTGTGGTAAAGACAGTTGGAAATCCATAATTGGTAATCGACTCACCAAAGATATTTTATCTAAGAGTTGGCTAGTCCAGAAGCAAACGGCTTCTGGTAAAGACAAATCAAAACCGTTGAAAGCTGGTGATTTGCTCAAAATCATTTGGTCATCATTGTACCAAGGTTCTTACTTGAACTAAAACAATTGGCTACTCCAGAAGTAATGGCTTTTGGTAAAGAGTTTTTCAAATCCATTAAGTTTTAAATAAAAGATTGCTAGGGACTAGCAATAGTTTAGTGTGGGGGATTTGATATGTGTCTAAATACACATATATTTGTATTGTATAAACCCACAAAAACAACCAAAAACACACAAATGACTCACAAAATGTTATAAAAAACAATGAAATGTGTTTTTATGTGATTCAGGTACAAAAGATTGAAAAACAAGTGAAAAATGCGCAAAGTTCACACAATTGTCGTTTTCAGTCCCTGGAGTTACACAAATTGTCAAAACTAGTCCCTAAATGTTTTAAATGATAGAAAAGTCAACTTAAGTCCTTGGGAAGTAAAAAATATTCACAAATGATCCCTGGATAAAAGTTTACACATATTGGCAATTTTTACCCCTTAAGTTTCAAAATTGGCAAACTTAGTCCCTGGGTATTCAAAACTTGAAATTTCACAAAATACCCTTGAACTATCCATAAATATACAATTTGGAACAATTTTGATAAACTTTTGGAAATTACAAAACAAGTCCCTCAAAAATCCAAAATTACATTTAAGGTCCTTAAAGTTTTAAAATACAATAATTATATACTTTTGGTCCTTGTGTTTATATTATTGGCAGGTTTGGCCCCTTAAAAGAAGTTTGGAATGTTGACAGGATCAGTCCCTCAAGTTTGGCAGATTTACACTTTTGGTCCTTGGGCCTTTTGTACTACTTAAACCAAACGGATCCTATTAAAATAACTAATCCAAATCCAAACTCAAAACAAATCCAATCCAATACCTGGCCCAACACAACCAGCCCCACCCTTTGTATTTTAAATAAAATCGGGCACAAACTACCCACTGTTTACTCTCCCTCACCTTTCCCTCTCAAACCACTGAGTCACAAAACCAGTGGTTTTTGTGCCACCTTCCCTCCACTTGCTACCCCAACTCACAACCTACTCCCCTACACCCTGTCACCTCTTCCCATCAAGCAGTTAATGCTTCCCCACCTTCAAACACTCCACCTTTTCCCCTTGCCCTGTTTTTCCTCATACTTGACCCTAAAAGCTTCAAAAGCTCACCACCTTGTCCCCTCCACCTCTACATACATACAAGAAGCATTGAATGCTTCTCAAACCGCCTCAACTGTCACAAAGGACTTTGGCGCCAAAAGTGAATTTGAATGGTTGAGATCGATTATAATGAATCAAGGGTCAAGATTGAAAGAGAGGACTTTTGAGTGATCACCAAGGGTGCTGAGACTATAAAAGAGGAAGAAAAGACAGAAGAAAAAAAACACCTTGGCATTAGGCCATTGTCACGTAGATGTAGAATTTACTGCTTATCTTTAATTCAATGTATTTTATTGCTTTCAATGATGTATTAAACTTTTCTAAAGCTTAATATACCATTATTTACAGTTTTATTGGATTCCACTTTAAATTTCAAGTTTCTAAATTTCATGTCATTTACATACCATGTCTTTCAATTCTGTTTGATCAAGGATTTTAATGGACTCTATATGACACTACTTAGCTCTCAGTAAGCTTTAGCAAGCCTTTAGAAGCCATTAAACAGACTGTGATCTTTTAAATTAAGAAAATCATTAAAAATAGAGAAAATGGAAAAATAATAAAAAATAGTGGGTTGATGAAGAAGAAGGTGAAGCAGGGTAATTATGGAATGCTTGGGGTATTAGGAGCTTATTGGTAAGCAATAGGTGAACCCTTGTCCTTGGTTTTCTTGGTTCTCAGCTTGTGCCATCTTGTAAGCATTTTCTTAATTTTCTGCAAGTTACTATTCATGTTCTGAATTTACTTTAATTCCTATGTTTTCCTGTTTAATAGTTGTTATTAAGTGTTTTTAAAGTATAATATTATATGCTTATATGTTAGTTTGTGTAGTTGCTTAATATTAAATTTTTCACTTTATTTATGGATTGTAAGTGATTCATGTTTATTGTTGTTTAAATTGTTGTTTATATGTCTAATTTGTCTTAAATTATGTCATTATATAGTTTGGAACCAGGTTCTTATGCAAAATCATTGAATACTTTAAAAATCATGTGACAAGTGGTAATTAAAGGGCTGTTTGGATTTGTATAGATTAAGGTCTGAAATTGTGTTGGAGAGGTCCATTCCTATTCTTGCATGATTAGTGAGTTATTGGAGGGCTTGACACCCCTGTAGGCTCAATGGTAATGTCTTTTGCAGTCATGGTCATTCTTAAATATATTTCAAAGGATCACTGATTGATTGTTGTCTAATCTGTGTTAATGGATGCTAGTAGTGTTATTCTTGTTGGATTGTGCATAATTAGTTATCTATGAACTCAGTTTAGTGGTCATATTCTAGCTTTGTTTTGTGTTTAGTCAAAATTACCTTTTTAACTGTCTTAATTTTATGTCTGTTATAGATTTGTTGTCCAAATCTTGTATATGTGTTTAAAAGTTGTTCTTACTTGTTTATTTAATGTTATTGTATCATATTATATCATAATTAGTTGTTAAATTCAGATCAAAGTTGATCAAAGTCAACTTTGATCATAAACTTAAAAAGTCAAATTTTCCTTAGTACAGTTTTTGAATAAAATTCATAATTTTAGTAAGTGCTTAATACTAGGATTTAGCTTATACCCTTATGGGATATTAAAATTTTGTTGCTTATCTAAATTATAAAAATATTAGCTTGTATCTTCTTAGCTTTTAGACTGCTTATTGGTTAATCTCTTTTTAGTCCTTTTCTGAAATCATGCCCTGTGCACAGGTTTAGTTGTCTAGTTCATGAGCTTGCAAAAGCTTGTTGACTTGACACTAGCTTGTGCATTTTACTGATTTATGTAGCCTTTCTAGCCTATTGTTCATATTAATGCTTGTTTTTACATTTTTAGCTTATTTACATAGCTTAATCACCCAATCCTTTTTGTCCCACCAAACTCCTTCCACTGAAGCAAACAGTGGAAGTGGAGTTGTTTTCCCAAGCCTATGGAAAGTTCCCCACTAAGCTTGAGCTTGTGATTTTTAGTTTCTTGTAAAGCTAATCAATCATACTCAATATACTCAGTGTTGGTTGAGCATTTAGAAGCTTATTAGATAAGATTTGAGAGCTTGTGTTTGCCCACTCACAACATACCCCTGAGCAATTCAGTGGTATTACACCATTTCCACAAGCCTCTCAGAAGCTCATTAGTGATCCTTAGCTGGTGTGGCCTGGCTTTTTAGGAAGCCTAGCAACCCAACTTTATGATCCTGCACTTAATTTTCATCTTGTAGCTTATTTAGTAGGGCTGCATCTAGCTTTTGTTTTTGTCCATTACTCAAGTATCAAACTCACCTTAAGTGAGCAGTGAACTGGTGCCTTTTTCATAAGCTTCTCACAAGCTCATCTGTGAACCTCACAGAGTGAACTTGGGCTTTTTGGAAAGCTTACCAGGCCATCTTGCAACTCCAACTTTCATTTTGCCATTTTGAGCTTAACCCGTCAGCTTAAATGACCACTCTAATTAGTTGCAGGGGGTGTTTGGATCTGTGTACTCAGGAATTGCTTATTTGCTTATTCTGAGCTTATAAGTTATTCTCAGTGCATAGGCTTGTTCATATATGTATATTATACTTGTACAAATATATTTTATACTTTACTTTTTAGTATGGAGCTTATTACAGGCTTTAGAGGCCTCAATTCCATCCAAGTTTAGCTAAAAAAGGCTAAACTGACTAAACCATAAGCTCATGCTTATAAGCACTTCTCAGTGCTTATTTTTGTTCATATGCACATATTATACTTGTACATATATACTTTTGCCTTTTTGTTTCCCCTGTATAGCTTATTTCAAGCTTATTTGTAGCTTGAGTTCCAACAGTCAAGCCAAAAGCTTAACTGTTGGACTCATAAGCTCTTATTTTGCTTATTTCTAGGTTTGTAGCTTTTTGTCTTCATTAAACTTGTTTATAGTCAGTATATATTTTAGTTCCAGAAAGAGAAAAACCAAAAAGAACCATTTAAAAGCTAATTGATAGCTTTTGTTTAAAAGTTTATTTGCTTATTAGCTTATTTTTGTTAAGTACATAGTGTTTTTAGATTTTTCTTAGGTTCCTGTATTTATTTAATAATTTTGTAAAAAGTTTCAGATTTTTCTTTGATCATTTATTATTTTTAATAAATCAATAATAGTTTTTAGTAATTAATAATAGTAAATAATTAATAATAAATACATAAAAAGTCTAAAAAATATATTTTCAGTTTTAAAATAAGTTTTATCATATTTTAGATTTTTCTAAGTTATAATTTTATTTTTCTAGGTTAATTTTGTTTTTTCTTATATTTTAGTGCATTTTAAATACTTAATAAATAGTTTTTAATTAATAATAATTAATTTAATAATTATAAAAATAATTTTCTTTTTCTAATAATTTTCTTTTATTATTAGGATTGTAAAAATTTCATTTTCATATTTGTAGGCCTTTTATTTCTTTAAACTCACGTTTTATTTTGTACGTTTACGTAATTTTATTTAAACGTACGTTTTAAGTTTTAAACGTTCATCAATTTTAAAAATAGTGATAGCGTTTATTTAATATTTTTTATCTTTTATTTCCTTTAATTTGCATTTAAGTCGCTAAGACATGCAAATCCCTACTATAGTTATAATCGTTTTGTTTTTATACGTTTACGTTTTAGTTAAACGTACGTTTGTATATCTCTTAGATTTTTAGGTTTCTGATTGTACGTTTCTTAATTGAACTAGCTGTGACAGAGCTATTACTATTCACATTCCTAGTGTTAGTCAATCAGATTCCTATTTTTCCTATACTAATATTATTTTCAACAATTCACAAGTCATTGTATTTAGGAGATCACGCCTCGCCAGGACATAAACGATCCAAGGATATTTTAATCCTTGGTAAACTTGCATTCTTCTCCCGGGCTGTCGCCCTTTTATCATCTGTTACGGTTGACCGTTCACAAGCGGTTGATAAGTGTGACGGAGAAATAAAAGATGCTAGTTCTGGAGAAATCACTTAGCGACTTGTCTATCGAGACAA
>OU343217.1:870810-996450 GCA_910596185.1 Chrysanthemum makinoi | reverse complement strand
GTTTAGGGTTTTGTGTTAGTTCATCTACATGGCCTTTTATGCAAGTTTTGAGAAAGTATGTAGGTGTTTAGAGCTTGTTGAATCTTAACCCACTAACAAAACGGAAAGAGAGATTTGCCAATTGAAACATGTTAATTTATTAACAGTAATGTAATTTGACGAAGTTTAACTAAGCTCCATCAATACTCCACTAATACTCCCTCTCAACCAATAGCAACCCTCTATCTCGGTTAAACCGAAGGAATGCAGGAGCTACTTAGAAAAGACCTGCTCCCGTAATATTTTTGGGACATGTGATATAGTATAATGTCGTATTGACATTATGGACCAACTACTATTTAATGACCAACTATACATGATTAAGTCCGTGCTGAATACCTACTCCAATTAATCCTGCCAAATCGATCAAGCTTATCGATCTTATATTTATCTATACATTATATCCCTAGCACAAAATAACACTTCATATATTCAACACATTAACACAAACGTAAACCTATATTTTCTGCTAGCTAAGCTATATATATACACCAGCGTTTTATCGGCAATGTCATCCTTCGACACCATCATTCCTACTCCTACACAAGCCAATGCAGTAAAGTCTTCAGGGTCACCCCCAAAATACAAGTCTAGTACGAAGAAATTTGAAGTGGTCGATGCGGCCTTGAGGGTCTTGCTTTTTGCAACTGCATTGGTTGCCATCATAATTATGGCCACTTCTAAACAAACTAAACTGATTACCTTGTTACCGGGCTTGACAATTCCTGTCTTTGCCAAATTCGATCAGTCCCAACTTTCATGTAAGTTATTTCAGCTATATACCTTCATTGAGCGAATATATAGTTTTTGGTGTTTGCATATATATGTTTCATGTCTAAGATTTTTTTTTGAACGGTGATTTCATTAAAGAAATAGCAAGGAGCTAGCAAAACAAATTACATAATAATTGATATAGAATTACAAGGGTGACAAAACCAATCTATCCAATTCATTGAGTTCTTTTTTCTGCTTGTGATCCAAGTGTAAGACGAAAGTTTGATATCATTAAGAAGCAAAGACTTTTGAGGCTGTTTTTGAGAGAACAAAATAACTTTTAGTGACTAAATGGGAACAAAAATTAAAATAGCATATTGTGCTATACGAGTTAAATAATTTCTATGTGTGGTTATATATGACACAGATACTTAGTAGCAGCGCTTTCGGTAGCTTGCTTGTACAGCATAATCACTGTCTTGCTATCGATTTTGGCTTCAATGAAAAAAGGAGGAAACACATCAAACCTACAGTTTTATTTTGTGATGTTTGATGTTGTAAGTTTTCAAACCTTACTCATTTATTTAAAATCCAACTTACTTCATATCCATATTTGCACGTAATATCAAATTGTACACAATCAATTATTGATTTATTGTTATGTGACCACAGTAGAGTAAATTTAACCAACCATGATACATTTATGTTATAGTGACCACAAACTAGTAGTTATTAGAGGCGGAGGCGGAGAGAGGAGGGGGCAGGGTGGGCACGTGGCTCCTTAGCGAAAAAACATTGAAGTGTATATTTTTTTAAAAATATTTGGCTATTGGTAATGGCCCTCCTAACAATTGATTTATAGTGTAATTTTAGAAATTATCAAAGTTTGCCCCTCCTATAACTTCGGGCTCAGCTTGTGGTACAGTTATCCGGATACTTGCATTACTTGCACATATATATATGAACATCAAGTAACTGTCTTAATAAAATGAAACTAACTAATAATTAATGGCCGTACGCATACGGTGCAGTTGCTCTTGGGTATCGTTGCTTCAGCGACAGGTGCGGCAGGAGGAGTTGCATACATTGGACTCAAAGGAAACTCTCATACCGGATGGACCAAGATCTGTAATGTATATGGTTCCTTCTGCTTTCAAATTGCAGCCTCGGTTGTCCTATCGCTCATATCCTCCATAACACTGCTACTCCTTGTTTGGCTCTCCATTTATGTGCTTTTCAAGAAGATGCAGTGATAATTGGTTGATACTGGAATATATCTCATGTAAAGGTGTTGTCGATACATAATTGAACTGAAAAGAAGCGTGATATATGCGTAATTGTTTATTTGTCCGAGAAATATAATCTGTGTTATTAGCGAAAATCATTGGGTTGGTTTTGAGTGAAAAATATAACGCTTTACATGCAAACAACAAAAAACTAAATTTATATATGCTATACCAACAATGACCTCTTGAGTATTAAGCATGTCTTATTATTAGAAAAGGTTACAATAATACTTCTGTATTTGAAAAGTACTTAAGCAAGACTACTAAGTTAACCCATTCTTCATGCCCCTGATTTACTGACAAGAGGTCTCAGATTTAAACTTCAGTAACTACACATTTGGGAATGGCCATGGGATAGAAAATGGTCGAAATGGACTAATAAGCGGTCACAAAATATCTCATTTAAACAGCGTATATGTGAATCTAAAACTCGGCCCGTAACACTTACAAATTAATAAAAACTTCATCCACTTGTCTAAAATGTAGTTATATATAACGACCGGAAACTGACACTAGCTCAAATGTGTTTCATTACATAGGTACCCTTACAATACAAGATTGTGAAATCTAGAACTTCAATATACGATGACTAGCTCCAAGACCAGCATGATGGGCGGGCTAGCTCAAAAAAATCGTTTAGAATGATTGAGGATGTAAAACCCTGGATATGTCTTGTTTAAAGAAACAGTAAATTGATAAAAAGCTAAAAACATAGTGTAATCGCAGTAAAAAAATCTTGCAGCCAACCAGAAAATAAGTAGATATGGTTCTACAAAACTGTCTCATAGACCCAACACTAGATCATGAAACTATTAAGTATTTGAACTTAAAGAAGGTACAACATAGAAAAAAAGCTTCTGCAATGTATATGAACCTCAACCGCACGGACAACATTGCTTTATCCCTTATTGCAACATCAAGTGCAGCTTCACAGTCATCATTAATCACCAATGCATTAGCATAAATGTCATATAAGCGAGATAGTGATCCATAAAAAACCAATACAAAACATCATCATTAGCACAGTTAGTTTTAACTAATAAGCATGCACCTCCCTTTGAAAGCAGTAGCTTAACCATATGTTATATACCAATTCGTTGGAATATTTCAATGTAGATGTTATGGTATCTACATCCAACAACACCTTCAGAATTACACATTTTTCTTTGCCACTTTCTTACTTAGATTTATAGAGGAGGCACTTGTTGTCCCAAAGTGTGAGTCGAAAATGAATTGCAAATAAACTGAATAACTATTATTTCGTCTAACATTAAACTGTTACATGTATGCGAGTATTTATAAGGTTAATGAACCATCATTGTCGGTTGGATTGTAACCGATTATAACTAACAAATAACTACTTTGTAACTACCATAACTACCATAACCGTATTTGGTTATTTAACTTAACTAACCGCCATAACTAACTTGCGGTTGTAAACTATCTAACGACCAAGTTTGGTCCTTCGTGTTTTGTTATCTTCATACGAGCAGCAATGCGAGATTATTAGCTCACATTCTCCTCCTTAATCTTGATCGTTGCTTCGTCCTAAGTTTTGAACTCCGAGCATTTGTCGCATAGTCACGAACTTTAGTCTTGGTAAAGCTTTCGTTAAAATATCTGCTCTTTGTAATTATCCTTGGCGTGTTCCACATTGATGTGTCCATTCTCTACGCATTCACGAATGAAATGATAGCGAATTTCGATGTGCTTGCTTCTTCCAATAAAAACTAGGTTCACGGCGAGTGCTATTCTTTGAAATCTTGTGGAGCCTTGATTATTTTTTCTCTTACCATCCAGTTAATTCACTAAGTAGTTGTTTTAACCATAAGGCTTGACATGTTGCTCGGTAGCCGCCATTAATTCTGATTCACATGATGAGAGGCCATTGTTGGTTTTTACGAGTATACCAAGTAATAGGTGATTCTCCAAAATAGAATACTATCCCGATAGTTCCTTTTCTTTGATCGGTATTGATTCCATAACTCTTGTCGTTGTAACCTATAATCTTGCGACGCCTTCTTTCTTGTATACTATGCCATGCTCTTTTGTTCCTTTGATGTATCAGATTACTTGCTTCACTTTGCCTTGGTGTGGTGATCCTTAGTCTTGCATAAATCTCTTGAGTAGTCCGGCGAGTAACTAAGATCGGTCTTGTATGTAGTAAGTACACGAGACTTCCAATTAAACTTAGGTAATAAGTTGCGTCAGCGAGTTTCCATTTTCGCCTGACCAACTTAGTGCGGGATCCATTGGTATCTTTGAATCATTCTTGTCCGTCATACTTGTTTCTTTCAAGATCTTGTTAATGTATCCTGTTTGCTTGATTGTAATCTCTCCTCTTATGCGTGTAACTTCTAACCCAAGGTAATAAGCTAATAATCCTAAGTCGCTCATTTCAAATTTTACTTTCATGCAGGTTTGAACAAGTTGATTTCTTTCTTTAGAGAGCGTGACTATCAAGTCATCTCGTATACTCAACTATAAGTGTAGAAGTCTTGCTTCTCTTAGTTATGCTGCTTGTTCGAGATTACATTTCTTAAAGTCCAATGACTTCAAGGTTTGATCAAGTTTCACATTCCAAGCTCGTGGTGCTTGTCTTAAGCCATATAATGACTTTGTGAGCTTGTAAACTTTCCCTGAATTTCCTTGTTGTATAAAACCTTGGGTTGTGTGACATATACTTCTTCTTTCAAATCTCCATGTAAAAACACTGATTTGACATCTAGGTGATGTACTTGCCATCCATGATATGCTAGTGCTAAATCAAAAAGCGAGCTGTCTCGATACGTGCTTATTTGGCATATACTTGTCGAAGTCTATTCCTTGTTCTTGTACATAACCTTTTGCTACTAAGCGTGCCTTGTATTTGATGATTTCTCCTTTTGCATCTCGTCTTGAAGACCCATTTAATTCCTATTGCCTTTTGATTTGTAGGCAAGGTAGTAAGAGTCCATGTGTTGTTCTTGTTTATTGAATCTAGTTCAATTTCCATGGCCTCGATCCATTTCTTATCGCGTTGAAGCCTCCTTGTATTCACGTGGTTCTTCTTCCGTAAATAGTAAGCTTTGAGGTTCAACTCTACGTGCATACTTATATATTTCCGTTAGGTCCTTGAGACCTTGTAATGGAGTGTCATCAAATATATCTTACAGTTCTTTATTGAACTAATAGTAGCTTCTTCTTCTTCTTTTGAGTGTGGGTTGTAAATGTATGTTGGTGGGGTGACTGGAGAGTTTGGAGCGATGGTGGTTCCTGTTCTTGGTAGGTGTTGTCATTGTTCTCTGAGTTGACTAATGTAGTGTTTCCATTGTGGACTCCTTCCACATAAAACTTACCCAAAATGAGCCTAGTATACTTGTTTCCTCTCTGTTGTTATCCCAATCGAGTTTTGTTTCCATAAAATTTACATCCCTCTGGCGTGTTTTCTCTTTCCTTTTGGATCATATAGCCTACATGCTTTTGATCCTTCCTCTACTCCTAAGTAAATCATGGGTATGCTATCGTCCGGCTTTTGCGGATGAGGTTATCGTTACTTTGGCATAAGCGTGCATCCGAATATCCTTAGGTTTTCTAGATTTGGCTTTCAGTTTGAGAGTGCCTCATATGGTGTTTTATCTATCGGGGCTCTTGTAGGTACCCGTTTAGTATATAAATGGCGTGTCATTTGCTTCCGCCCAAAGTTTAATGGTAACTTCATAGCATCATACTTCTAAGTAGTAGATAGCACTTGTTCTATTTCTCCTTTCCACAACTCCATTTTGTGAGGTGAGTATGGTGCTATCAATTGTTGTGCTATTCCATTTTCTTTACAATATTTGGTGAATTCATAAGATGTAAATTCACTCCCCTATCGTTCTTAGCATCCTTAATTTTTTCTCATTTCCATTTCAACTTGTTGTTTAAACTCCTTGAGCGTGTTAAATGCGATCTTTTGATGTCGGAAAGTAGGCCCACATTAGCGTTTCCAATCGTCACTAACAAGAAAATAAGTTTCTTTCAGTGTGTGGGCTGGACTTATAGGGCCTGAGAGGTCTCCATATAGTAAATACAAAGGTTTCTTTGATCTAAACTTAGCTTGATTTGGAAATGGTGTCCTACTATGTTTTCCTAATAAGCATGCATCACAAATATGTCCTGCATGGTTTATCCTTGGTATTCCTTCTACTAGACCTTTCCTTGTCATCTTGTTGATGTCGCTAAAGTTTAGATGACCTAATCTAGCGTGCCATAGCCATGATTGGTTATCTACATTTGCTAAGAGGCATATGGGTGCTTCTATCTTCAATTTGATACTGTAAAGTCTATTCTTAGATCTTTCTATTTTCATCAACGACTTCTTATTTTTATCATACAAAGTCAGTATATTTTCATCCATGATGATCTTACAACCTATTTCCGTGAGTTGTCCTAGACTTAGTATGTTGCTCTTAAGGTTTGAAATGTAGTATACATCCGATATTATCTTTTGTTCATGGTTCTTACAACCTAATAGTATAGAGCCTCTTTCCTTTATCTCTACATAAGATCCATCTCCAAAGCATACCGTCTGTTATGTGTTAGATCAATGTCTCTAAAATGATTCCCAATTCCGTCATATGGTTACTTGCACGTTATCTAAATACCATATGCTTATGTCTTAGCATATTTCGAGGGGTGAATCGTCCTTCATTCAACGAGAACTTCTTAGTGTTCAAACTTCATGTGTAGCCATTAATTGTGATGGTTCTTCGTCTTCTAAGATAAGGCTTGATTGTTCATGAGTTTTTGATGGTTCTTTGTAGTCCCTTTTAAAATGTCCAATTTTTCCACATTTGTGACATTTTACTTTGCTCATATCCCACTCATGGTTATTCCACTTTGTGTTTGATCTTCCTTTGTGAGTTGAGCCTTCCTCCTTTGAGTCATACTTATTCTTATTACGTTGCGGTTTCCTCATGAGAAGTTTGATCTACCTCGCGATTATTAAAAGCGCCTTCCTTTTTAGTGTTAAGCCATGTGCGAATAGTAAGTTTTCTGGCTTTCTACTTGTTCTCCTTTTGAGTTTTATCCTTTCATCAAATACCTTGAGTTTTCCAGATCTCGTCTAAAGGTAACTTCATTAAGATCATTTGATTGCTCTATGGATGCAACTATATGAATGAATCTATACGGTGTGAAATCTAATAGTTTTCATACTAAAAGTGATTCATCAAGTGTTTTTCCTAATTCTTTTGCCTTAGTGGCATAGCCGTTTAGTTTAGCCGTAAATGCATCCACCATGTCATCTTCCTTCATTTGAAGTGTTTGAAATCCAATCATTAATGATTGTAACGTGCTTGCTTTGCACTCTCTCTTCTAGCGTGTCTTTTCTTTAACGAATCCCATAATTACTTCATTGTTTTACAACCCGCCACTTGTAATATCACATCTTAGGTCAAGCGCTTCATAAAAGAAGGCGATCGTTGCCTTATCCCACTTTATCATCTTCTTACATTATCTTTCTTAGGTTCTATCATTTCCCATAAACCTTGTGCCTCAAGTATAACCTTAATTTGAATTGACCAAACTGTGTAGTTTGTCGATTTCAACTTAGGGCATTGAGAGTGTGTCATAGGTGTTACGGGTTTTGGTGTGACTAAAGCGGTGTTAAGATCGTCGATGGACATCTAAGTGGCGTGCGATCTTCACTTTCTAATGTTTGGGATTTTCTAACTAGTATGGTATTTCTACTATGCGGGAACAGAAAATAAAATTTTCGGGAATCCTAATAGTGCGGGTTAATATATAGTTCTCGGGATTTCTTAATAGTATAAAATAAACTTCTATACTATCTTAATATAATAGAAATCCAAAATTTGAATCGTGACCTCGTTGTTGCGTTAAACACAACGTATTCCTCTCGTGTTTGATTGCTTGAGTATTGTACCAACTACGTCCTTTTCTTTCCCTCGTTCACCAATGTGTTGTTGTTTTCTCGTTGCTTATTTCTTGTATCCAAAAATCAATTACAGAAGCCAAAGACTTTTCGGTCTCCTTTTGTTGTTATCGAGTTGTTTTTTCAATAAACTAAGCGAGTTCCTTCTTTGCTATACCACTTGTCCCGTTGTCTCCTCTTTTTGTTTTCTCATTGCACTCCTTCGGTTTGTCCGCGTATCCTTTCCCTTTGCGTTTCTTTATCAACGGTTCTTACACAAAGTTTCCCTTTTACTTGGCGTCGTATTTCTTCTTCCTCGTTGCCTTAATCGGCAACAAAGGTTTCTGTCTTTGTTGTCACGTTATTTCAGTCACCAACAAAGTTGTAACGATATTGTTCTTTCTTTTGGTTTTGTTGTCGCGTTCCAAAGATCACAACAAAACACGTCCTAATTTTGTTTGATGCTACGTTTGCAACTCCGCACAAGTTCGATCGTGCACTATCTCCCTTGCGTTCCTAGTTATCGATGGTTTCTTTTTTTTAAAAGCCGCATATCCCCTGAAACAAAAGTTGGTATGTTCTTCCTTGGTTGTTCTCGTTAAGAGTTTTGGTACCCAGCAACGTGTGTAACGCTTGCTCTGATACCAATGGTTGTCCCAAAGTGTGAGCTGAAAATGAATTGCAAATAAACTGAATAACTATTATTTAGATCTACCATTAAACATTACATGGATGTATGCAAGTATTTATAAGGTTCGCATGAACCATCATGACTATTCGGTTGGATTGTAACCGATTATAACTAACAAATAACTACTTTGTAACTACCATAACTACCATAACCGTATTTCGGTTATTTAACTAACTAACCACCATAACTAACTGCTTGTTTGTAAACTATCTAACGACCAAGTTTGGTCCTTGTGTTTTATCTTCATGCGGGCAATGTGAGATTATTAGCTCCACGGCCTGTTGGCATCATATCAGCGGTTAAACACCACCGGCGCATGAAGCGGTTGAGGTGCGTAATTGTTGGGAAAATGTTTGCAAAAATGATTATTTGCAAACTTTAGACACTATTTAATATATGTATATATTATATTGTCTTGGTTAGTTGGTTTGCTTTCTATTTGAAGAGGTTTACAACTTGAGCTATAAGCGTGTAAAAAGTGGAGTTAATATAAATGAGATATCGTGTTTCAAATGCGCAAAGCACAAACACTTTAGAAATAGTAAGTATCCTACATGGCTTGGAGCAGGAAATGAAGATGTGTTTATATAGAAATTCAGTATCAAGAATTTTGGTTGGTTTCTCCAATACTTACATATGAAAGTGTGGAATCGAATTTCTGAGGCGAAATATGTTTCAAGATTGTGAACTCATGTAAGCTCACGCAACATACGGCCACAAATGATGATCTGAAAATTCGAGTTTGTTCCCATATCTTTAGAAATTCTCACGAAATCGTTTTATGCATTGAAGCGATCTTTTGGATATCATAGATTTGTTAGAGGTTCTTTTTATTTCTCTTGTTTTGTCTTGGTGGCCAAGAAAAGTTTTAGTATAAATAGATGCTTTCTTTATTCATTTTTAATAACAAAAGAAAAGGCCACTCTATACATGGGGCGATCTCTTTAGTTCAAGAACACCTCATTGTTCTACGTTGAACACGCAAGTTTATCATGTCGGTCCATTACACATCTACTTTGGCCGTTGTCGTTGGGAAAAGTCGACGAACACATTTTTAAGGAATGTGTCTCGAACCTTGTGAACTCATGCTTGCGACATGCGGACAAGAATCTCGAGCCACATACGTGCAATCTTTTTGTTCTTGTAATATATAAATATAAGCCATATCTCATATGTCTCATTGTCCTTAACAGCAATTTGGTAGTCTTCTTGATGAGAAACACAAGATTGCTTCCGTGATTTTTGAGCAAGTTTTTCGGGCCGGCTATACAGCGACTTTTGGACGTTGTATACACGAGAAATAGATGGTGAATGCGTATTAAGGGGTGTGTTAAACGATCCTCGTGCTACAACCTTCTTGTTTTCTTTATTTATCGTTCATAGTGTCATCTTCTGTTTCTACCCATTTTATGTTTTATTTTGTTAATTATTTATTGATTGTCGATTTATTTTCATAAAAGTATACATGTTTCCACAATTACCATGAATATTTTTCATGTTAGTGTTGGCTGAATAATGTCATTATGTACAATGATACTGAGATAAGGTTGATTTTGGTAATACCATAGCAGCACCCATAAAATGATTCATGCATTTGGTTTGTTCAATTTGGCAATTCGAGGTAGATTTTTCTTCCTAGTGATATGATGGTTCTTGAAATTTCTTTGAGTTATATGAACTTTTCTTGTGTCTTTGTAAAAATGTGTTTGAAAAATCGATTTTCTTGAAAGTGTCATGTCTAAAATTTTGTGTTACAAATATTCTTTAGTTTTAATAAATTTACATGATTGGTAAAGATCCGTTGAGAGGAGTAGTATGCATATTAGTGATAGTATAGGAGTAAAGACAAAGTTTGCATTGGCCAACTACTAGGAGATGTGGATGACTTCTTAGGAATTAGTCTCTTGGGGTGTATATTTTTTCTCCTTGTAGCGACGATCACCAACTTTTAGGCTGTCGTTGTTCTTCCTCCCTCGTCTCTCAAAAGATGTTTTGGGGGCATTGTGCCTCATTCTTTTAAGTTATAAATGTTGAATACAGCGTAATTTACCTTGAGAAGAAAATATGAAATGAGAAAAAAGAAGTAACTATAATTACACATTTGATATGTTAGACTTTAGTTAGATGATTTCTATTCATTTGGAGATCATTTACGAAGTGAAAAAGATGAAAAGGTAGCACTAGAACAACATTTGACATTTGGAGGACTAAAAATATATAGGATTCACGTAATTTGATGATTGCATGAATCTAATATGCAGTTCTAATTTTGATCTAGAAAATATATTTGGATGTGTCTAATTCAAATCGATATACCGAATTCAAAATACACCTAATTTGAATCAATGCATCTTGAATATGTGATTATATATCTACTTTTCATACTTTTAGGTTTGAGTTTTCTTCTTATTTGATCTCCTTTCTTCACATTATATATAGGTTTGGTTATAGGTTAGCCATTGTCATACATTAATCATCAAGTTAAACTATTGATAAATATCATTTTGGAGAGACTAATGTAATTGGTAAAAATAAATAAATCACGTGAATATCAGATTTAACATTACGACAATATATATTATATTTGCTTCAATAAAAGATTCGTTTATAAGTTTTAAAAGACAAAAAATTGTTAATCTAAAATTCAACCTGATGTACTCAAGTGTAATGTTAGTTTAACATTACAAGAATTTAAATTTAACAATATACACGTTTGGTTAAAGTATGAAAGCACATTTCAAATTAAATTGATCTTAACACCATATTCATATTCCGTGTAGGTGTTAGGTTAAAAAAGAAAGTCGTTTGCTATTTTCTTTTGAGATAATCATTTCTAAATTTTTCCAACTAACCACTATATTCTTTTATGTGTATTCAATTTTTTTTTTCTTCTTATTTTACATAAGAACATAATAATATATTATGTGTACGTGAAACTTTTAATAACTTGTATTGCTTGTATCATTATGATGAGATTATAATGTGACACTTTACTTAATCCTTTTGTTCAATATATATATGTTTTGTTTGAATTATATCCGCCAATCCGTTATATTTTAACCACGGATACCCCAAACACCCATTCTCGCAATTAAGGGTTGATATTTGTTTTTTATTGTATAAGATGAGTCAGATGCTAGGTGAGAGAGAATAGAATAAACTGAGAGGTAAGTGGCGAGGAAGTGTTTTGAGATTGTATGGTTAATATAGCAGGGTGTAATTTAAGCGTTGGATGTATATATTGGCGGAATGGATAAATCATTAATAGTGTTAATTCATAATGCAGCCATAATAATACCACGAGTGAAAGTTATTATAAATTTATGATACCACGATAAAATTATTATAAATTTATGATACGCGAGTAAAGAAGCCTTATACATTTATCGGGTTATCGGGTTGAACCCGAACCCGATAAAGTATGAAATGTAACCTAACCCGATCCTATAAGGCTATCGGGTTGACCGAAGATAGACTTGATAAGCCTAGTTGAACAGGAATGAACCCGACCCATAGGGTTATTATGGGTTGAATTACTTCGGTCAAAAGCTGATGAATCAATTTGGTTCCAACTTGGTGGATGTGTGAGTTTTGAATAATGGGTTTTGGCGGAAGAAAAATCAGTTTTAGATGATAGTTGATCAAATGGAGGGATGCTTTTATATGTTTAGTATTATTTTTATTCATGTATAACTTGTCTTGCAAAAAAGGAGTGTTAAAAAAAAAGGGTGCAAGCAAGTGTTTGTTTATGATTAGTGTTCTCCCCTTTTTTTCAAGCTGTGATTTTACAAAACCGTTTTGTTCTTACGGATAAAATAAAAACCCATACCTTTCTATCTAGCCTCAATTTTAATCAATATTTGTACAATAGGGAAATTGTACATCTCAAGTGAAATAGAAATGATTGATTATAAAGTTTTTTGGTAGAAATATGTGCTAAAATTACCTAAATTTTAAATTTTTTTTATAGCACATACTTTTCATTGGATTATTGAAGAACCCTTGACTCTTGACCATGCGGTTTTGCTATGGGATTGAATGCGACTAGTGGTGCGGTGATTGTAGACTTTAGAATCTATTTGTTTCATGTCTTTTTTATTTACACCGTTAAATGGTTTCTCATGTCTTATCCTACCCTTAATCTTAGCGATTTTAGGTGAGAAGCGAGCAATCATTGGTGTCTTGGCCGTAGCTAGTTAGTAATGGTAAATAACCAGAAGTAAGCCTTTATGTTGTGTGGGCCCATTGCCTTTTAGAATAGTCGCATCTATAGACTCTAGTGGTGGAGATTAGTATCTTTGCCAAGCCTATGATAGAATACTTGTCATGGTGGCGGTTGGGTTATCACCCCAAAATAAACCGCGTGATTTATGAGAGAATTGTGATTTCAATTCCACTTTAAGTGAGGTGCTTTCGGTTAGGAATTTTTCTAAGCAGGTGATTTTTAAACTCATATCTTCCAATTAATCTTGGGAGATATCTTTTTAGAAATAATTTAAAAGGTCTACTTGACGGCAAGTAGAGTTTAAGTGGGGAGATATTTGATAACATCAAATTACCTAATATTTTACATATCAAATTCCCGTGTTTATTGCGTCATTTGTATTAATATGGTACTTAATTCGTTTATATTCGTTCATATTTACATTTCAGGATAAATGAGGCGTTGGAGCGGAAAAAATGTGAGAAATGGCCAAGGAATATATTCAGAAGAAGGTTACAGCGTAATCGAAACATTTTATAACGCCGTAACTCCCTCTACGAGGGCCTATGAATTATTTGTCAAGGTTACGCCGTAACTGCTTAATAATGTTACCGCATAAATACGGTATCGAGAAGGATATGGCGTAACCAACTCTTAAAGTTACGCCGTAATTATTATTATGAAGGCTACGACGTAACATGGCAATTTAGTTATGCCGTAAAAATAATTATGGAATGGATAAGTATATCTTGGACGAATATACGGTAACCGGTGATTTAATTCGGCCGTAATTAATACTTGTTGTGAAGGAGTTGAAGTCGGGGGCTAGCGGTTAAAATGATATTAAGTTCTGATTAATTACATAAGTCAGCGTGGTTTGGTCATTTTCACTTTGATCCTTAAGTTTTTGGCGGATTCGAGTCCATTGGTTTGCATATGTTCCAGGTTAGGTCAAATCCGAATAAAATAGCAATGTCCTTCTTTTTAAAATCTTTTCACAATTAACTGCGACCGTTAGTATAAAGGGCTAACGATCGTTAGATTCTTTCTCGATTTTCATCAGGTATTTACTGCGTTTTTGCGTCGGTATTTACCACGTTTTCATTAAAGTTTTTTATACATTTTAGATGGTTTTTACCGCGTTTTGATCCGTATTTACTGCGTTTTTAGTCATTATTTTCCGCGTTTTTAAATTAGTTTTACACCTTTTAGATACGTTTTTGCGTTTTCATCCGTATTTGCGTTTTGGATTGCGTTTTTACTGCGTTTTTCGTCTATTTTGCGTTTTCATCCGTGTGACACTTTTTCATCTATTTTTTACGTTTTAGATGGTTTTACGTTTTAAATTCTTGTTTTACTGCGTTTTCATCCGTATTTACGCGTTTTGATACTGTTTTACGTTTTAAAATTAGTTTTGCGTTTTGGTCTATTTTTACCGTTTTCATCGTATTTACTCGTTTTTATTCGTTTTTACACGTTTTAGATCCGTTTTTATACGTTTTTATGCGTTTTTACTACGTTTTAGGTCAGAAGTAATTACCGTTTTAAAATTAAGTTTTGCGTTTACATCGTTTTACGTTTTAGATACGTTTTACGTTTTCATCAGTATTAACTGCGTTTTCGTCATTATTTACGTTTTAGTCATTATTTACACATTTTTGATAGTTTTACACCTTTTCGTGTTTTACCGCGTTTTTGTCTGTATGTACGTTCACCGTCCATATTTACGTTTTCAAATTAGGTTTTACGTTTTCATCCAGTATTTACCGCGTTTTCATCTGTTTTTACACGTTTTGTCAGTTTTTACACATTTTAAATTACTGTTTTTACACGTTTCATCCGTATTTACCGTTTTTGGATACTGTTTTACCGCGTTTTAAATTAGTTTTTTACGTTTTCGTCTATTTTACGTTTTTCATCCGGTATTTACACATTTTATGCGTTTTACGTTTCGTCAGTTTTATCGTTTTTGTGTTTTCTGCGTTTTAGTTTAAGTAATTACGTTTTTAGATTCGTTTTTACCGCGTTTACATCCGTTTTACCGCGTTTTCATGTTTTACGTTTTCATCCAGTATTTACGTATACGTCAGTTTTTACACGTTTTAGTCTATTTTTACCGCGTTTTCATCGGTATTTACCGTTTTGCGATACGTTTTTACACCTTTTAATACGTTTTTACCGCGTTTTTCGTGCGTATTTACACATTTTTAGTCCGTATTAGCAGAACCAAAAGCGTGTAAATATGGCAGCGACAATACATCTGGCGTGTACGCTGAAGCGAAAAGGTGTAAGCAGACGGCGATGTACTGGCATAATAGCACAATTCTTTATGCTCAAGCAAAACCCAGCTTTTACTTCGATTAACAGCAGAACGCTTGCACGAGCGGCGATCATCTGAATGGCGTGTATCGAGCGCGTAAGTGGGCAGCGTGTACGTCGGCGTCAGCAAAGCGAATGAAAAAGTTATTACTTAACAGCGTAATAGCGAACAAAGCGTGTAAGCGGGCGGCGTGTACTGAACAAGCGTGTAAATATGGGCAGCGTGTACATAACGTGGCGATGTACGGCGAAAAAGTGTAGCGGTGGCGTTTAACGAGCAGCATGCTGCGGGCAGCTTTTGTGTAAATACGGGCAACATCTGAATGGCAATAAGCAGGGCAGCATATGCGGGCAGCAGTATGCGCGGGCAGCGATAACAAATACGAATAACGTAGAAAACTGCGACGTTAGTCCTTTATACTAGCGATTAGTTAGTTAATTCAATAATTTTAAAAGAAGATGGCAAGGACATTTTGGTCATTTATTGGGATATGAATTTGGATGCGTAACATATCAAACCATAGTTGGTGAACTAGTAAAAAAACTTTAGTGGTGAAAGTGAAAAAATGGCCAAATACGGTGACCATTTATGTAATTAACTCTTAGTTTATTTATCACCGAGGACCAGAAGTAAAAATAACAAATTACGATCGAGGGGATAAATGTGACAATTCATATGAAGTTTAATTATGTCATAAGGACTTGTTATATAATCTCAAAGAATGATGAGGGTACGAGAAACCATTACATATCTTATAAGTATTACACTTATAATGGCATAAGGACTTTGAGTGAAATTCAAAGCGCTACTTGAGGGGTGTAAACAAATTTTTATATGATGATGTTTGGATCAACCAATCATATTGCTTCTTGAATTATAGTTACGTCGTAACTTTAATTCAATTTATGTAGGAATCGGTAATTGCAGTAACTTGCTATTTCTTATATTACGGCGTAACTATTTATTATTAATAGTTATGGCGTAACTCGCACTTAAGGTTACGCCGTAACTATGTCGGGGCCTATAAATACAGCACTATTTCACCACTTTTCAGCATCTCTCTTCACCCCTCTCTTAGGGGTCGATTAGGGCACCACTCCAGAGCAATTTTCAGCAGTTCCAAGCCATCTTTCAGGAAATTCACGCAATCATCATTATTAGTTCTACATCAAGTACTTTGTATCATACAATATGTTTATTTTAATTCATGTTTTATTCATCTTTGTTGGTATAATTTACTTTATGTTTGGCTAAGCACCTTTGGTGCTAGCCTAGTTATGATTCATGATTGTATTGTTTATGTTTTCATTCTTCTATGTGTTTTTGAGTGTATGCATGCATGGATTAGATGATCACCCAGCCGTGTAGTTTTGAAGTCTTGGGTGTGATCTAGTTGCTTAGGAGAATTGTAAAACCTGAAAATCTACAACATAGATAAAGACTAAAATACCCTTGGAATCAAATTTATAAAATACGTAAAAGACATTTATATTCATTTAACGAAATTAAAACCTATCTTACGAGTAATTAAAACTAAACTATGCGTTATGCGTGATGATTGTATGCGGCGAGATTTAAGCGTCTTGCTAAAGTTGGGCGATTAGTTGGACCTTGTTTTGGATTATTTGGGGAAACCATTTGGGCTCGTTTCTTTTTGCCAAGCGAGAGTCCAAGCCATATGAAGTGGGTTTGTGTGTTGGTTGGACCAAGGAAGCCCGCACCACTCTCAAACTAACCTAAAATGTAACTACCTATAAATATAACTCATTAACACAAGATTGAAACCCTAGTTTTGTTTGCCTCTTTCTTTTCTTTGCTCTCATTGAACCTTACACACCCACCTTGGTGTGAGATTTTTGCTTCAACCAAGCTAAGGTATAACATGTTTTCTCGTCTTTCTTTCGTTACACCTTACGTTAACCTTTATTGTATCATGTTTGTTTGGTCGACTTGTGTTTCTTTTCCTTGTGTCGAGCCGTATGAAACAACAAAGAATAAACCGTAATGATTTGAACCTTATAAGTATAAAGAGTATGTTCGTAATAAGTTCTATTGAATGGGATCTTAGTTAGGTTGAATACATGAAACGAACCACATATGAGAACGAACCACTTGTAATTAATTAGGTTAAGATAAAAACATGGTAACTTGATATGTAAAATCATTAGAGAGCTAGGGTTTGCGTAAAAAACCTATTAGCGAACCATATAAGAGTTTTTGAACGTGTGTTTATTAAGTAAAGGTCATGTAAACCTAAACCTAGTTTGAAGTGTGAATCGAACCATGTGAATCGAAACCTAAATGGATTGTGAACCTTGTACCACACGTGTGTTTTATAAGTCAAGTGAACTTGTAGATATGTAAGTAGTGCGTGGTCATACCTAGTCAAAGCTATGAATTAGCGTGTGTGTGTAAATGTGTATTTAATCCGAGTAATAAGTAACTTGTATGTCACATAAAATCATAAACGTGCATGGGAATGAAAGTTGAAGTATAACATATATATAAGTAGCGATATGGTTAAGACATGAAGGGTTAGGTTAAGTAGCAGTCATTAAAAGAGCGTAACATGAAAAGTAAATGCATTTTAATGTGATATTAAAAGAAGGAGAAAACCCTAGAACATAACAAGAGTCGATTAGGGTTTGAAACTAAGAATATTAATTAGTTATTTCATGTGTGAGTTATGACGTTTAAACTATTTTCACATTTAACCCTAAACTTTAATAAGTGACATAATGAACCCTAATCTACGATATTAATTATAAAACACTTAAGTCTCATTTTATCATAAAATCTTAAAGTATGAAGATCCTTGAATACACTAAGTATAAATACCAAATATTAAAGATCATTTAAGCGATTATGGAATCATAAATAACATGGGCGACCGTTAATGTGAATAGGTTACGTGAAGAAGGTAATCCTTTGCCTTCGTATTTCTACTTTTGATCATTTGCTTTGGAATAAAGTACGGATATTACGACCTTTTGATAAGGTTCTTTGCGTTTCTTTAGTTAGCTTTTCTATTAGGGTTTCCGAGCCTTTGCTATGAACCCATTCCGTTTTGTTTGGTACATTTGCTTATCGAACTCGATTTGAATTATGAAATATCGATTTTGAACTATATGATATGAAAACTCGATTTTGAAAATATGAATAACCGATAAAATGTGATGCAGTAATGATTATGACATTCTAATTTGACCTAAGATAGTTTGACACCAGAGCCAAATATTTCACATTCATGGGGTTTCCATAAGTATCGATGATGCACCGATATGACTCTAGAGGCGGTAGAGTGATGTTACCTTACGTTCTGGATGGTGGAGCATATTTTGTATATGTAGGAAGGGCGTATGGATGCATCCTAGATGCGTTATCGTTATCTGTTATATGTTATCGATGATTGATCTTTGCGTGCATGCGTCCTTCATAACTGGTAGGTCTCCCTACAAATGTTGCCTACGAGAAATGTTGCCTTCACGAGAAATGTTGCCTTATGAGAATATGATTATGATCGATATTTGTTTACGGGCTCGTGGTAGTTAACTATAAACTTTATTAGATAATTACGATTTATACTTTGAAAATGATTATTATTTTGCTATCTTTCGTTTATTATATTCATATTCGATATCGTTTAGTATTAACTTTGCTTTCATATCTCAGTTCACTTTGGGCTTTTGAAGCTCGGCCGCACTTTCTTTTCTTCAGCGGCAGGTATCTAAGCATTGGAAGCCGGGTTTTGCTTTGGGATGAGTGCATGAGTGGACTTACCTTAGAGATTATTTAGCTTTGATCTTATGATGCCATTTAAGACTTGTTATTTCAGGACTTTTTGTTGAGAGTTATTTTTCATTTGGGACCTATGTATTGAAGTCGTTTGACTTGAATTATTCGCATTTATGTTAAGATTTCTTTTGGATATTTATGTTTGCTTTGATATGACACCATTACTTGTGATTCCTTTACCTTGTCGAGATTGGAGTTACAATTTATGGCATCGAGCCAGGTTCACGACTTGTAGTCGGGACTGTGACATATGGACCCTAGGTTTTGAGACCCTTAGAGCTTAGGCTTTGACACTGAGGATTGGGTAGACTTTAGGTTTCCTTCTGCGAACTTCCATTTCGTATCTCACTTTTGTTCATTTTGCTAATCGTTTGAATATCGTTCAGATGGTTCAAACTCGTCGTATACTAACGGTATGTGATGGGAGACGATGATATTCCTAACTTGGATGTGATTTGCTAATGTGCTCAACACTCTTTCTGGATCTTACTACACGAGGTGATGACACGGTGATCAACAACATTCGGAATCAAAATGGTGCCGGGTAGTGGTGGAGGTCAACAATGTCGGCATTCATACAGCTCGATCGTTTGGTAAGCTCAAGCCTCTTTCTTTAGCATACTTCTTTTACTCCCACTGAGGCCGAGAATTTGGATCACTCATATTGAGAAGGCATTTGAAATCTTGGGTTGTGGAGATGAATTTAAGACCCGTTTGGCGCATTTAAGTTGGAGGTGATGCTTTGAATGGTGGAAGGCACTCAAGCAGTGAGGAGGAGGAGATGCTTTGCTATTACTTGTACTTGGTGAGTTTGGACTATCTTCTATAACGTTACTTCCACGATCTTTGAACGACAAAGGTATAGAAGGATTATCAAGGAATCTACGGTTTGATCATGAGAACTCAAATGAGTACATGGGTAGGTTTATGAAATTTGGTAAGTTTTGTGGGAGCGAATCTTTGGAGATGGTAGGCGTCGAGGCTAACTTCAAGTGGGGATTGAAGAAGTGGGTGTTGGACCGGCCTTAACGAAGTATGAAGATGTGTCGGCTGCAATGGCCGCTGACTTCGTAACATTGAGATCTTTCATGAGGGTTCGGGTTCCAACAAAGCGTATCGCGATGGTGATCGGATTCAAGGTAGGGCGCAAAGTAATGATTATAAAGGAAACTCTGGCGAGGTTATGATTAGGAGTCAAGTGGATAGGTTACGATCGGTGGGGTGTTCGAGGAAGGAATGTGACTCTGGCCACAGGGCGAGAGTCGGGGATAGCGAGAGGCTGGCGGTGAATGGAAATGATCGTCAGTCAAGGTAACAATAACCAGATTCAATAAGGTTGATCGGCCGAGGAACATATCGAGGTCGTGCTTCGGGATCTTAAGTGCGACAAAGGGCGGTGAAGTTTTGCCTCCCCACTATCTGTACTACTTGTGGAAAGGCTCATCAGGGACCGTGTTTCAGGCCCTGGTGGATGTTTCTCTTGTGGTTCCACTACTCACAAGATCAAGGATTGCCCTAAGAAGAACCGGTGATTCCTGGAAACTACATCAAGCGCCACTACTTGGGCGTGTTTATGCTACTACTGAATCAAGCGGGCGCCCTTAATTACATTCGAACTCTTTCATGATGATGATTATACTGTCTTCGCTTTATTTGATACGGTGCTACACACTCCATTATATCTGTCACATTTGCTAGAAACTTAATATGAAGCCCAAACGCTAACGAATCCTTATCGATTCGGCGCCTATGAAAAACCACATGGTCATTGATCATAAATACGTTAAGTGTCCTCTTCGTTTTGATGATCGTATTAAGCTCACCAAATCTGTATCCTCTCGATATGAATGGACTTTGATATCATTCTAGGCATGGATTGGTTGGCTTATCATAGAGCTTCAATTGTGCTATGCTAGAGCGGTGATCTTTGGAGGCGTAAAACATCACGAATTTGTTTATTATGGTTCTCAACCTCTGAAATCTGTTAAGTTTATTTACTGCTATGAAGGCGCGGACCATGATTGCTCATGGGTGCCAAGGTTTTCGGCATCTGGTGGGGCATCTTTGGAGTCCTAACATTGAAAATCTTACATTGTTTGCTTGAATTCACCGGCGTTTTTCCGATGAACTTCGGTATTCCCCAATAGAAGTTGAGTTTAGCATTGGTTAATTCACGGTCTTTGAACGATTTTGAAGGCTCCGTATCGTATGGCTGTGGCGGAAGGAGTTGAAGGCGGCTACAAGAGATGATAGAAATGGATTTATTGACCAGTGTTTCTCCATGGGTGCTTTTGTTTTGTTTGTGAAGAAGAAGGATGGAAGTATCGTTATGTATCGACTCACCGTGAACTCAAGTATTACTATTAAATGTTAGTTATCCTCTTCCGTTATGGATGATTTGTTTGATCAGCTGCAAGGAGTTCTTTTCTAAGATTGATCTAAGATGCGGTTATCATCGACTCGTGTGAGAGAACAAGATGTTCCTAAGACCGCGTTTAATACGAGATAGTGCATTATGAATTTCGTTATGCCTTCGGTTTGACAAATCGCTGCTTTGTGTTTATGGACCTAATGAATCGTGTTTTCCATGAGTTCCTCGACAAGTTTGTTATGTTTTCATCGGCGACATTTTGGTTTACTCAGTCGAAAGAAGAGCATGAACAACATCTCAGGATAGTTTTGGAGATAGAGGGAAGAAGTTGTCATAAATTTTAGAAGTCGCAGTTTTGGTTAAGACAAATTAGCGTTCCTTGGTCATATTGTATCTGCTGATGGTATCACCATGGATCCGTCTAAGGTTGATGCTATCACTAAGTGGCCAAGACCTCTGACGATGGCTGAGGTTAGGAGTTTTCTAGGACTTCTTTGGTTACTACCACGGCGTTTTGTTGAAGGTTTCTCTCGTTTAGCTTTTCCCTAACAAGCTGATGAGAAAAGGAGAAAAGTTTGTATGGGCGGATGAGCGAGAAGAGAGTTTTGAGGTTGAAAAGGAGATTGGTGTCGGCTCTATTTTGACTCTTCCATGCAGTTACGGAGGATTTCAAATTTATAGTGATGCATCTAAGAAAGGATTAGGCTGTGTTTTGATGCAACATGGAAAAGTAATAGCTTATGCTTCAAGACAACTGAAACCGTGAGGAGAATTACCAACTCATGACCTTGAGTTAGGCTTTGTGGTGTTAGCATTGAAGATCTGGAGACATTACTTGTATGGAGGCGTGTGATATTTTCACCGACATTAGAGTCTCAAGTATATTTTTCATTGAAGGAACTTAACATGAGACAAGAAGATGGTTAGAACTTCTTGGATTATGACACCAACATTGATTACCATCACGGTAAGGCTAACGCGTAGTTCTTTGCAGCTTAGCCAGGAATCGGGCATTCTTGCAAGTATTGAGATTGAACCTAGGATTATTCGTGACTTAGAGCGTTTGGATGTTGAGTTGTGCGTACGAGATTTTGATGGATATTGGGCTAGTATGAAGGTGGAGTCAAACCTTATCTCTGCAAATTAGGAAGCTTCGAGAAAGATGATGGTATTTGTGGGCCATAGCATAAAATGTTGAAGAAGGTAGCAGGGAGGAGTTTAAGGTTGATAATGGGAATTGTATGGTATGAAAATAGACTGTGTTCCCAATGATTCGGTACCAGCGAAAGTTATAGTGAAGCTCATAGTTCTCCTTTCACTATCCATCCTGGTACTACCAAGATGTATAGGGATTTGAAACTTGATACTTACGGTGGAATGGCATGAAGCAAGATGTGGCGTTTGTGTCGAGTGTATGATTTGTCGGCAGGTTAAGATTGAACATCAAAGGGCTAGTGGGTTTTATTTGCAACCATTGGATATTCCGACATGGAAGTGGGATAAGATATCTATGGATTTTGTGAGTGGACTACCTCTTACTCGGAAGAAGCATGATGCGATTTGGGTAGTTGTTGATGACTAACCAAATCGCTCATTTCTTACCAATCGAGAAAGGATTATGGTATTGGTAGATTGGCGGAAATTTTCGGCAAAGATAGTTAGACTTCATGGTACTCCGGCATCTATTGTGTCCAAATGAGAGATCCAGCGTTTTACTTCCGTTTGCTGGAAGGTTTGCAAAAAGCGGGGTACTTTCGACTTATTTTAGTGCGACCTTTCATCCTGCGGATGGTGGTGAGAGAGGACTATTAGGACCCTAGAGGACATGCTAAGGGCTTGTGCTTTAGAATGGATTGCGGTAGGGATGAATATTTGTGTTTAGTAGAGTTTGCATACAACAACAGTTGACATGCTAGCATTAAGGCAACACCGTTTGAACTTCTTTATGGAAGGAAATGTAGATCACCTACTTGTTGGGATGAAGTAGGTGAGCGTTTAATTGAAGGTCCGGAAATGATTGAGATCAGTAATGAGAAAGTAGCTATTGCTAGAGAAAAGCGAAGGAGGCTAGGTCGTCGAGAAAAGCTATCTTGATAAGCATCGTCGTGATTTAAATTCGGGTTGGAGATCGAGTATTTTTGAAAGTCTAAGCGGTTTAGAGGTGTGAAGCGTTTTGGAATCAAGGCAAGCTCGGTCCTCGATTCATCGGTCCGTTTGAAATTTTGGGCATTATAGGAGAAGTTTCATTATCGATTAGCACTTCCTTTGAGTTATCGCATGTTCATGATGTTTTCCATGTATCTCTCCTAAGGGGATACAACTATCATCCGTTACACGTTGCTTCTTATCCGTTTGATCAAATTCAGTCCGATATGTCTTTATCTGAAAAGAACCGAGCTATTTTAGATAGGCAAGAAAGAGTCATGAGAAATAAAGTC
This sequence comes from Chrysanthemum makinoi, assembly GCA_910596185.1. Taxonomy (NCBI): domain Eukaryota; kingdom Viridiplantae; phylum Streptophyta; class Magnoliopsida; order Asterales; family Asteraceae; genus Chrysanthemum; species Chrysanthemum makinoi. The sequence continues at coordinate 972,696 of OU343217.1, read as the reverse complement.
ATTCCGTTCGTAAAGATTCTTTGGAAAAATCACCGGGGCGTGAGGCTACACGGGAGACCGAAGAGTCGTCGCGACTAGTTATCCTCATTTCTTTGAATAGTTTGGTATGTTTTCATTTTCGTTTCGTTTCATTTCAATTTGAGGGGCGAAAATTTTCTTTTAGAGAGGAAGAGTTGTAAAACACGAAAATCTACAACGTAGATAAAACTAAAATACCCTTGGAATCAAATTTATAAAATACATAAAAAGACATTTATATTCATTTAAGAAATTAAAACCTAACTACGAGTAATTAAAACTAAACTAATCGTTATGCGTGATCGATTATATGCAGCGGAATTTAAGCGTCTTGCTAAAGTTGGGCCGATTAGTTGGACCTTGTTTTCGTTATTTGGGAAACCACTTGGGCTCATTTCTTTTTGCCAAGCCGAGTCCAGCCATATGAAGTGGGTTTTGTGTGTTCGGTTGGACCAAGCGACACACCACTCCTCAAGACTAACCTAAAATGTAACTACCTATAAATATAACTCATTAACACAAGATTGAAACCCTAGTTTTGTTTGCCTCTTTCTTTTCTTTGCTCTCATTCGGCCGAACCTTACACCTTGGGTGTCGAGATTTTGCTTCAACCAAGCTAAGGTATAACATGTTTTCTCGTCTTTCTTTCGTTACACCTTACGTTAACCTTTATTGTATCATGTTTGTTTGGTCGACTTGTGTTTCTTTTCCTTGTGTGAGCAGTATGAAACAACAAAGAATAAACCGTAATGATTTGAACCTTATAAGTATTAAAGAGTATGTTACGTAATAAGTGCTATTGAATCGGATCTTAGTTAGGTCGAATACATGAGAACCGAACCACATACGAGAACGAACCACTTGTAATTAGTGGTTAAGATAAAAACATGGTAACTTGAATATGTAAAGTACGTAGAGAGCTAGGGTTTGCGTAAAACCTATTAGCCGAACCATATAAGAGTTTTTGAACGTGTGTTTATTAAGTAAAGGTCATGTAAACCTAAACCTAGTTTGAAGTGTGAACCGAACCATGTGAATCGAAACCTAAATGTATTGTGAACCTTGTACTACCGCGTGTGTTTTATAAGTGAGCTTGTAGATATGTAGCGTAGTGCGTGGTCATACCTAGTCAAAGCTATGGTGCGTGTGTGTGTAAATGTGTATTTAATCCGAGTAATAAGTAACTTGTATGTCACATAAAATCATAAACGTGCATGGGAATGAAAGTTGAAGTATAACATATATATAAGTAACATATGGTTAAGACATGAAGGGTTAGGTTAAAATGCGAGTCATTAAAAGGCGTAACATGAAAAGTAAATGCATTTTAATGTGATATTAAAAGAAGGAGAAAACCCTAGAACATAATGAGAGTCGATTAGGGTTTGAAACTAAGAATATTAATTAGTTATTTCATGTGTGAGTTATGACGTTTAAACTATTTTCACATTTAACCCTAAACTTTAATAAGTGACATAATGAACCCTAATCTACGATATTAATATAAAAAACACTTAAGTCTCATTTTATCATAAAATCTTAAAGTATGAAGATCCTTGAATACACTAAGTATAAATACCAAATATTAAAAGATCATTTAACGATTATGGAATCATAAATAACATGGACGAGTTAATGTGAATAGGTTACGTGAAGAAGGAGTAATCCTTTGCCTTCCGTATTTCTACTTTTGATCATTTACTTTGGAATAAGGTAGATATTGACCTTTTTAGTAAAGGTTCTTTTTAACGTTTCTTTCGTTAGCTTTTCTATTAGGGTTTCCTGAGCCTTTGCTATGAACCCCATTCCGTTTTGTTTGTACTTTGCTTATCGAACTCGATTTACGAATTATGAAATATCGATTTTGAACTATATGATATGAAAACTCGATTTTGAAAATATGAATAACTTCGATAAAATATGATCGTTGTCGGTTATGACATTCTAATTTGACCTAAGATAGTTTGACACCCGAGCCAAATATTTCACTAGTCATGGGGGTTCCATGTCCGTATCGTGATGCACTACGATATGACTCTAGAGGCATAGAGTGATGATGTTACGCGTTCCGGATGGTGGAGCATATTTTGTATATGTAGGAAGGAGCGTATGGATGCATCCTAGATCATTATCATATTATCTGTTATATGTTATCGATGATTGATGCTGCGTGCATGCGTCCTTCATAACTCTGGTAGGTCTCTACAAATGTTGCCTTCGAGAAATGTTGCCTTCGAGAAATGTTGCCTTATGAGAATATGATTATGATCGATATTTGTTTACGGGCTCGTGGTAGTTAACTATAAACTTTATTCGATAATTCTGATTTATACTTTGAAAATGATTATTATTTTGCTATCTTTCGTTTATTATATTCATATTCGATATCGTTTAGTATTAAGCTTTGCTTTCATATCTGTTCCTTTGGGCTTTTGAAGCTCGGCCGCACTTTCTTTTCTTCGCGGCGGTTATCTAAGCATTGGAAGTTGGGTTTTGCTTTGGGATGAGTGCATGAGTGGACTTACCTTAGAGATTATTTAGCTTTGATCTTATGATGCTATTTAAGACTTATTATTTAGGACTTTTGTTAGAGTTATTTTCATTTGGGACCTATGTATTGAAGTCGTTTGACTTGAATTATTCGCATTTATGTTAAGATTTCTTTTGGATATTTATGTTTGCTTTGATATGACACCATTACTTGTGATTCCTTTACCCTTGTCGGGGCGTTACAATTTATGGCATCGAGCCAGGTTTCGACTTGTAGTCGGGACTGTGACATATGGACCTAGGTTTTGAGACCCTTAGAGCTTAGGCTTTGATCTGTGAGGATTGGGTAGACTTTAGGTTTCCTTCTGCGAACTTCCATTTCGTATCTCACTTTTGTTCATTTTGCTAATCGTTTGAATATCGTTCAGATGGTTCAAACTCGTCGTTACTAACGGTAGCGATGGGGGCGATGATATTCCTAACTTGGATCTTTGCGATTGCTAATGTGCTCAACACTCTTTTCCCTGGTCTTACTACACGAGGTGATGACAATTGATCAACAACATTGGAATCAAAATGGTGCTTCGGGTAGTGGTGGAGGTAATCAACCCGTCGGCATTCACACTTGGCTCGATCGTTTCGGTAAGCTCAAGCCTCTTTCTTTTAACCTTCTTCTACTCCCACTTGGTAGAATTTGGATCACTCATATGAGAAATTTGTTTGAAGTCTTGGGTTGTGGAGATGAATTTAAGACCGTTTGGCGCATTTAAGTTGGAGGGTGATGCTTTGAATTGGTGGAAGGCACTCAAGCAGGAGAGGAGGAGATGCTTTTGCTATTACTTGTACTTGGGCTGAGTTTAGGACTATCTTCTATAACCGTTACTTCACGATCTTTGAGCGACAAGGTATGAGAGGGATTATCAAGGAATCTACCTGTTTGATCATGAGAACTCCAATGAGTACATGGGTAGGTTTATGAGGCTGGTAAGTTTTGTGGGAGCGAATCTTTGGAGATGGTAGGCGTCAAGCTAAGCACTTCAAGTGGGGATTGAAGAAGTGGGTGTTGGACCGACTGCTTAACGCGAGAGTATGAAGATGTGTCGACTGCAATGGCGACTTCGTAACATTGAGATCTTTCATGAGGGTTCGGGTTCCAACAAGCGTAATCGCGATGGTGATCGGATTCAAGGTAGGGCTTAAAGTAATGATTATAAGGAAACTCTGGCGGGAGTTATGATTCGAGAGTCAAGTGGATAGAGTTACGATCGTGGTGGGTCGGGGAGGGAATGTTGACTCTAGGCCCAGGTGAGAAGTCGGGATAGCTGATGGTAAGAATGGAAATGATCGTCGGAATCAAGGTAACAATAACCAGCGTTACAATAAGGTTCGGTCGGCTCGAGGAACATATCGGTCGTGCCGAGGATCTTCGGTCGTGAGACGGTGAAGTTTTGCCTCCCCCCCCTATCTGTACTACTTGTGGAAAGGCTCATCCGGGACCGTGTTTCAAGGCCACCGGTGGATGTTTCTCTTGTGGTTCCACTACTCACAAGATCAAGGATTGCCCTAAGAAGAACCCGTGATTCGGAAACTACATCAAGCCGCCCTACTCGGGGATGTTTATGCTACTACTTCGGAATCAGCGGGCGCGCAGGTACCATTACGGGCACTCTTTTCATTGATGATTATTACGTCTTAGCTTTATTTGATACGGTGCTACACACTCCATTATATCTGTCACATTTGCTAAGAAACTTAATATGACCCAACAGCTAACGAATCACTTATCGATTTCGACGCCTATGAAAAACCACATGGTCATTGATCATAAATACGTTAAGTGTCCTCTTCGTTTTGATGATCGTATTCGCTCTGCAAATCTGTATCCTCTCGATATAGTCGACTTTGATATCATTCTAGGCATGGATTGGTTGGCTTATCATAGAGCTTCAATTTACTGCTATGCTAGAACATGATCTTTGGAGGCGTAAAACATCACGAATTTGTTTATTATGGTTCTCAACCTCAAATCATTAAGTTTATTTACTATGAAGCCGCGGACCATGATTGCTCATGGGTGCCAAGGTTTTTCGGCATCTGTTAGGACATCTTTGGAGAGTCTAACATTGAAAATCTTACATTGTTTGCGAATTCAGGCGTTTTTCAGATGAACTTCCGGTATTCCCCGCTAGAAGTTGAGTTTAGCATTGAGTTAATTCACGGTCTGAACCGATTTGAAGGCTCCGTATCGTATGGCACTTGTAGAACTGAAGGAGTTGAAGGAGCAGCTGCAAGAGATGATAGAGAATGGATTTATTGACCAGTGTTTCTCCATAGGGTGCACTGTTTTGTTTGTGAAGAAGGATGGAAGTATCGCCTATGTATCGACTACCGTGAACTCAACCGTATTACTATGGTAACCGTTATCCTCTTAGCGTATGGATGATTTGTTTGATCAAGCTGCAAGGGCGAAGTTCTTTTCTAAGATTGATCTAGATCGGTTATCATCATTCGTGTGAGGGAACAAGATGTTCCTAAGACCGCGTTTCGTTACGGATATGGTCATTATGAATTTCTCGTTATGCCTTCGGTTTGACAAATCGCTTCTTTGTGTTTATGGACCTAATGAATCGTGTTTTCCATGAGTTCCTCGACAAGTTTGTTATTGTTTTCATTGACGACATTTTGGTTTCTCAAGTAGAAGAAGAGCATGAACAACATCTCGGATAGTTTTGGAGATAGAGGAAGAAGAAGTTGTCGCAAATTTTGAAGTCGAGTTTTGGTTAAGACAAGTCGCGTTCCTTGGTCATATTGTATCTGATGATGGTATCACCATGGATCCGTCTAAGGTTGAGGCTATCACTAAGTGGCCAAGACCTCGACGGTGTGAGGTTAGGAGTTTTCTAGGACTTGCGGTTACTACGGCGTTTTGTTGAAGGTTTCTCTCGTTTAGCTTTTCCCCTAACTTAGCCGATGAAAAGGAGAAAAGAAAAGTTTGTATGGGACGGATGAGCGAGAAGAGTTTTTGAGGAGTTGAAAAGGAGATTGGTGTCGCTCCTATTTTGACTCTTCCATCTGGTTACGGAGGATTTCAAATTTATAGTGCATCTAAGAAAAGATTAGGCGTGTTTTGATGCAACATGGGAAGGTGATAGCTTACACTTCAGACAACTGAAACAGTATGAGGAGAATTACCCAACTCATGACCTTGAGTTAGGCGTTGTGGTGTTGCATTGAATCTGGAGACATTACTTGTATGGAGGCGTGTGATATTTTCACCGACCAGTAAGTCTCAAGTATATTTTCATTCAGAAGGAACTTAACATGAGACAAAGAAGATGGTTAGAACTTCTTAAGGATTATGACACCAACATTCAGTACCATCTAGGTAAGGCTAACGTAGTTCTTGGCGCTTAGCCGGAATCGGGCATTCTTGCAAGTATTGAGATTGAACCTAGGATTATTCGTGACTTAGAGCGTTTGGATGTTGAGTTGTGTGTACGAGGTTTTGATGGATATTGGGCTAGTATGAAGGTGGAGTCAAACCTTATCTTGCAAATTAAGGAAGCTTCAGAAAGATGATGGTGAGTGTGGGCCATAAGCAAAATGTTGAAGAAGGTAGCGGAGGCGGAGTTTAAGGTTGATAATGCGGAATTGTATGGTATGAAGATAGACTCTGTGTTCCCAATGATTGATTGCCGAGAAAGTTATGGTGAAGCTCATAGTTCTCCTTTCACTATCCATCCTGTTTCTACCAAGATGTATAGGGATTTGAAGCAAATTTACGGTGGAATGGCATGAAGCAAGATGTGGCGGACGTTTGTGTCGAAGTGTATGATTTGTCAGTGAGGTTAAGATTGAACATCAAAGGGCTAGTGGTTGTTGCAACCATTGGATATTCGACATGGAAGTGGGATAAGATATCTATGGATTTGTTGGTGGACTACCTCTTACTCGGAAGAAGCATGATGCGATTTGGGTAGTTGTTGATCGACTAACCAAATCTGCTCATTCTTACCAATCGAAAGGATTATGGTATTGGTAGATTGGCGGAATTTTTGAGAGATAGTTAGACTTCATGGTACTCCGGCATCTATTGTGTCCAGAGAGATCAGCGTTTTACTTCCGTTTGGAAGGTTTGCAAAAGCTTGGGGTACTCGACTTAATTTTAGTACGGCCTTTCATCCTCAAACGGATGGTCGGTCGAGAGAGGACTATTAGACCTGAAGGACATGCTAAGGGCTTGTGCTTTAGAATGGTGCGTGGGATGAATATTTGTGTTTAGTAGAGTTTGCATACAACAACAGTTGGCATGCTAGCATTAAGGAACAACAGTTTGAACTTCTTTATGGAAGGAAATGTAGATCACCTACTTGTTGGGATGAAGTAGGTGAACGTTTAATTGAAGGTCCGGAAATGATTGAGATCATTAATGAGAAAGTAGCTATTGCTAGAGAAAAGTTGAAGGAGGCTAGGTCTCGTCAGGAAAAGCTATGGATAAGCATCGTCGTGATTTAGAATTTGGGTTGGAGATCGAGTATTTCTGAAAGTCTCGCCGTTTAGAGGTGTGAAACGTTTTGGAATCAAGGGCAAGCTCTGTCCTCGATTCATCGGTCCGTTTGAAATTTTGGAGCGTATAGAGAAGTTTCGTTATCGATTAGCACTTCGAGAGTTATCGCATGTTCATGATGTTTTCCATGTATCTCTCCTAGGGGATACAACTATCATCCGTTACACGTTGCTTCTTATCCGTTTGATCAAATTCATCGAAATATGTCTTTATCTGAAAGAACGGAAGCTATTTTAGATAGGCAAGAAAGAGTCATGAGAAATAAAGTCATTCGTTAGTAAGATTCTTTGGAAAATCACTCACGGGCGTGAGGCTACAGGAGACGAAGTCGATGCGAGCTAGTTATCCTCATTTCTTTGAATAGTTTGGTATGTTTTCATTTAGTTTTAGTTTCATTTCAATTTTGAGGACGAAAATTTTTCTTTTAGAGAGGAAGAGTTGTAAAACACGAAAATCTAGCGTAGATAAAGACTAAAATACCCTTGGAATCAAAATTTATAAAATACGTAAAAGACATTTATATTCATTTAACGAAATTAAAACCTAACTACGGTAATTAAAACTAAACTAATAACGTTATGCGTGATCGATTATTAATACGTGAAGATTTAAGCGTCTTGCTAAAGTTGGGCCGATTAGTTGGACCTTGTTTTCGTTATTTGGGAAACCACTTGGGCTCGTTTCTTTTTGCCAAGCCGAGAGTCCAAGAAGCCATATGGGCGTGGGTTTGTGTGTTCGGTTGGACCAAGCCGAAGCCCACACCACTCCTCAAGACTAACCTAAAATGTAACTACCTATAAATATAACTCATTAACACAAGATTGAAACCCTAGTTTTGTTTGCCTCTTTCTTTTCTTTGCTCTCTAGGCCGAACCTTACACACCCTTGGTGTCGAGATTTTGCTTCAACCAAGCTAAGGTATAACATGTTTTCTCGTCTTTCTTTCGTTACACCTTACGTTAACCTTTATTGTATCATGTTTGTTTGGTGCGCTTGTGTTCTTTCCTTGTGTCGAGCCGTATGAAACAACAAAGAATAAACCGTAATGATTTGAACCTTATAAGTATTAAAGAGAGTATGTTCGTAATAAGTGCTATTGAATCGGATCTTAGTTAGGTCGAATACATGAGAACCGAACCACATACATGAGAACCGAACCACTTGTAATTAATCGGTTAAATAAAAACATAGTAACTTGAATATGTAAAGTATGCATAGAGAGCTAGGGTTTGCTTAAAACCTATTAGCCGAACCATATAAGAGTTTTTGAACGTGTGTTTATGGTAAAGGTCATGTAAACCTAAACCTAGTTTGAAGTGTGAAGCAGAACCATGTGAATCGAAACCTAAATGGATTGTGAACCTTGTACTACGTGTGTTTATAAGTCAAGTGAGCTTGTAGATATGTATAGCGTGAGTGCGTGGTCATACCTAGTCAAAGCTATGGTGCGTGTGTGTGTAAATGTGTATTTAATCCGAGTAATAAGTAACTTGTATGTCACATAAAATCATAAACGTGCATGGGAATGAAAGTTGAAGTATAACATATATATAAGTAGCGTTATGGTTAAGACATGAAGGGTTAGGTTAATGAGTCATTAAAAGGCGTAACATGAAAAGTAAATGCATTTTAATGTGATATTAAAGAAGGAGAAACCCTAGAACATAATGAGAGTCGATTAGGGTTTGAAACTAAGAAGTATTAATTCGTTATTTCATGTGTGAGTTATGACGTTTAAACTATTTTCACATTTAACCCTAAACTTTAATAAGTGACATAATGAACCCTAATCTACGATATTAATTATAAAACACTTAAGTCTCATTTTATCATAAAATCTTAAAGTATGAAGATCACTGAATACACTAAGTATAAATACCAAATATTAAAAGATCATTTCGACGATTATGGAATCATAAATAACATGGACGACAGATTGTGAATAGGTTACGTGAAAGAAGGAGTAATCCTTTGCCTTCCGTATTTCTACTTTTGATCATTTGCTTTGGAATAAGGATACAGATATTACGACCTTTTGATGAAGTTCTTTTTAACGTTTCTTTCGTTAGCTTTTCTATTAGGGTTTCCTGAGCCTTTGCTATGAACCCCATTCCGTTTTGTTTGGTACATTGCTTATCGAACTCGATTTCGAATTATGAAATATCGATTTTGAACTATATGATATGAAAACTTCGATTTTGAAAATATGAATAACTTATCGATAAAATGTGATGTGTTAGTTATGACATTCTAATTTGACATAAGATAGTTTGACACCCGAGCCAAATATTTCACTAGTCATGGGGGTTCCATGTCCGTATCGATGATGCACTTCGATATGACTCTAAGGCAGATAGAGTGATGTTACGCCACGCGTTCTGGATGGTGGAGCATATTTTGTATATGTAGGAAGGAGCGTATGGACGCATCCTAGATCTGTTATCATTATCGTTATATGTTATCGATGATTGATGTCTGCGTGCATGCGCGTCCTTCATAACTCTGTAGGTCTCCCCTACAAATGTTGCCTTCAGAAATGTTGCCTTACGAGAAATGTTGCCTTATGAGAATATGATTATGATCGATATTTGTTTACGGGCTCGTGGTAGTTAACTATAAACTTTATTCGATAATTTTGATTTATACTTTGAAAATGATTATGATTTTGCTATCTTTCGTTTATTATATTCATATTCGATATCGTTTAGTATTATTCGCTGCTTTCATATCACATTCCTTTGGGCTTTTGAAGCTCAGCCGCATTTCTTTTCTTCCGCGGCAGGTATCTAAGCATTGGAGCGGGTTTTGCTTTGGGATGAGTGCATGAGTGGACTTACCTTAGAGATTATTTAGCTTTGATCTTATGATGCCATTTAAGACTTGTTATTTCAGACTTTTTGTTAGAGTTATTTTTCCGCTGGGACCTATGTATTGAAGTCGTTTTGACTTGAATTATTCCGCATTTATGTTAAGACTTCTTTTGGATATTTATGTTTGCTTTGATATGACACCATTACTTGTGATTCCTTTACCCTTGTCGGGTCGGGGCGTTACAAGAATTGACCAACTGACCCTAAGTAAGTAGGTAGAGAATGGATTGGTAAGAATTGACCAACTGACGACCTTTCCCCTCTTGTGCGAATTGACCAAAAGATCACCGTTTATATGGGCGAATTTAAGAAGTTAGGGACTAGTGTCTAAGATGCTAGCGCCAGGGCACTCATTATTTCGAATCTTACATGTAGGGTACTTAATGATTTGGCTTAGGTTGCTTAAGACCCTCGACTCCCCAAAGGGTTGGCCTTTGACGTCGGGTAGGAACCTTTGTTGATAGGCTAGGACGAATTGACCAAATGTTGTCCTAGCGACTTAAACCCCCACTTGAATCAATTGGAAGTAATTTAGAAAACATATACATTACATGATAGGATGATTAATTAGGTTAGCACACTTTCTCACCACTGTTTACATCTTTTTATTTATTTTCCGCATTTTATTTCTGCTTATTAGTTTAATTAATCAATCAATTGAAAATCTCTTTAAATAGTGACATTAGGCTTAAGTTAGAATCCATACACATAGCTCTTAGGGACGACCTCGGCTTTACCGAATACTAAACTACACACGACCGGGTACACTGCCCGTGATTGCATAAGGTAGACCATAAGTAGACGAGACAATTATAAATATTAAAACCTGGTCAGAAATCACCATCAGCAAACCTATTCATATGGCTGATGGTAAAAGGAAGGGCAACCCATTTTCTAAGGTGGGTGAAGTGGTTGATTCAGATAGTGATGATGAGGTGTTTGAGCCAAATGATCCTATGGGCAGTTACTTTTCATTAGCAGTAGGACATAACAAGCTTAAAGGCTATCTTTCTGATGATTATGCGGCCCAGGTATATGACTTACCTAGGCAATTTGAGGAATTTAACAGTCAGTTTGATTTCAAGCTTCAAGGCCGTTCGAGGAAGTAATATTTTATTTGGTTTTGTTTATTTGTCTTGCATATCTTTTTATGTTTTTAGTGGTTGTTCTAGTTGTTGGTAGCTAGTTGTTAATTTATAGCATGTTATAAATGTTCTAGTGGTTTTTCAAGCGGATGTTTGAGGTTAATGTGTCATTTCAGCCACGTTCAATTCTACTTTAAATGGTTTTTTGGTTAATATATTTTACTAGGGTGGAAGTTCCCTTTTACAAAAAAAAAAAAAAACAAAACAAAGCATGCAACATAAACTACCCGAGACAATTTAAATGATCTTGAAGCCGCATTCTTTGAAGCTGTGACGCGTGAAAATTGTGCAAGAAAGATATAGGTTGTAGGCGTGTTATTTGCGATATGATGATTACTGCAGTTTTGTTGCAAGGGAGATGGAGATCAGTGTGTTCGGTTTTGATGATGATGAGATGCGACCGTGTTTTTGAGGGAGAAAATTTAGATGGTGGCTGCTAACATTTGATGAGAGGCGTCTCATTTGTGTGTTTAGGCTAAATGATGAGATAATTTAAGGTTTCACTTCTATCCACACTAGTGGACTGGGTGCAATCCGTAAATGGTGGCCTGGCAATTTGAGGTTGGGCTGCTGGGTCACAAAATTGTAGAAATCAAGAGTGAATAATAAAAATATAATGATCAGATTCAATGAACAAATGAGAATACATAAAAAACAAATAAGAAAAACTTAACCCTAAACTAGACATGCCTAAACAACGGGCTGGGCCAATGGGCCTTATTAACTAACAAAAAGCATATGGCATTCACGACAATTGTAGTTAGGATTAAGATCAATTGTTGCTAGAAATTAGAATAGGTCACATTATAAGCCGCTTTTCTTTTGTAGATCTTTAGGGTGTGTTTGCTTTTACAGAAAAAGGTCTGACTGGCTCTAACGTCTTACCAGTCAGACGCGGTCAGAGGTTTTTGTTGTTTGTTTTTTCATCATGAGTCAGACACGGTCAGACGTAATAACTCTGACTCGGTAAGAGCAGGCGATTTGATCTGATTGTCTCTTAACATTACATGACCTTCACTCACCTTCAAACTTTTTAAACCCGCAACATCTTTTACCTACCTTCAAACTCTTAATGGATATTTTGTTGGAATATAAAGAACTATGACAAAGTAGATCTGAATTTTTTTGAAGAAGAAAGATGAAGAAGATGCATAGGGAAGAGACAAAACCAGCCACAATAGTACATAGTAGTAGTGCTCTATCAAATGTATATAGTAGGGTCACGTGCAAAATTTTATTATTGCTTAAAAATTGGTTGTAGTTTAAATATAAGTACTCGTTATGTATGTCTAATAAATTTCCAATATTTTGCAACTCTCTATACGGAGTATGTAATAAGGAGTATAAGAATTTTATATCCTCTTTGTTTTTTCTTTTTGAAATAAGTGTTAATCATAACAAGTAAAGCAATTATATTATCATTAAATAAGCCCGATTATTTAATAGTTTATAATATGTTAAATTTATGATAAAAATGTTTTGTTTTATTTTCTACACAAGTTACTTATTCATCGTATAATTTTGGTTTAATATATATTTAAAAAGACGAACAATTAAAACCATTCCGACAATTATAAAAAAACAAACATTATTTTATTCAGATTCAGACTTTATACTCATCTCTTACCAGTAAGATGTGGTAGTCAGATTCAGACCCAAAATATCTAAGTGAAACAAACACACCCTTAGTTTAACTGAAATGGACAACTAACAAAAGCTTTAAATATCTACAGATGCAAAAATTATTTGTCATATATTGTTATAACATTTACTTATAGTTCACTGTTAGTATCTACAATGACAAAGGCTCGAACTTAAGTTACCAAACACTTGAGAACGGATTTTTGCGTTTTGCAATCGCAATAAGTAGAAAAGCTGTCTCCAAATGCATTTCCCAACACCCCCTAACAGTTATTTGATTAATTAAGATTGTAAGTTAAATGTCGCGTTTTCAGTAAGATATTTACGGACTATTTATTTGTATCAAGATCAATTTATATTCTACGATTACCAAAGTCAAAGTTGGTGTGCATGCATGAAGACACTGGTAAGATGATAGTGAAACATATTAATATACTCATTGATTAAATGGTTAACAATACACGTACATTACTCCAGGAGTTAATATAAAATTATTAAAGTTTATAAAATGTAAATTTACGAAAACAAAATTATATATGTTTTTTGTGGATATTGAAATGGTAATCATGTTATAATGTTTGATTATACAAATCGAGGCTACTGTAAAAAGATACCTTATTTTGAATTCACTTTTATAACTATTTAGTTAAATATTATGCAACACGTATCAACAATTAGATGCATTATTTTACTTACATTTCAACAATTTAAATAAACATTACGCAATAAACGATTAGATACAGCCCGGGTCTCAATGACTCGTATATATATATAACGAGATTTTGGTTCCGCGCGTTGCGCCGGGGTATTGGTAATTAATTTTTTTATTTTAGAGACTTTGTAAATGTTGTTAGGTTTTTTTTTTAGCAGGTAACTTTTGAAGGAATGTTACGTGAAGCTCACAGTGTTCTTCGAGCTGCAGCAGGTTACATTAACAACATTCGTGTGATAGTTTATTTACTTCTTTGGAGTATAATGTAATCTTGTAGTGTTGTGAGTCATTTTGTTTGTAACTTTGGTAACACTTGTTATTGTAACATGATGTTGTTTATGTTATTTGGTTTATTAGGTTTTAAGTATATTTTGGTTGCTGCGATTATGTGTATGACGGTCAGTGTTGTTTTGATGTATGCGACCCTTTATGCAAATGTCATCATATTTATACCCAAAAGGTTGGAAATGTTTTACAAAAGGTGTTGCCATATAGTATGGCCAACTTTCATGAGATGACATGGTTTCGTACTACGTTATACATACTACTCATGTACTACTGATCATTTACAATATGTTTGATGCTAATATACATATAGTACTAAAGTTCAGTATCCGGTTCTTGTTACAAAAGCTAGTAGAATTTTGCGGTCTTATTTAGTCTTGTTTCCCTTTTTTTTTGCCTTTTGTCGGTTGCTTCCTCACGAAGTTGATGAGAATTTCAGTTCTCTTTTTGTGATTTCTTTTCAGGTAGGTATTTTTCCATTTGCTTCTCGGTTCCTCCGATGGTTGCATCTGTTGGCGGAGTTGAAGGTTGGCCTTCGGCCTTAGTGGTTGCTTCTTTTTGTGAGACATTTCATGTAGCATTGTTGTCTTTGTTGTATGTAGTAATTCTTTTTTGTCTTTTCGATGTTTTCGATGGTCCAATAAGGGCGTGTGTTCTTTAATAAACTAATGGAGTAGTTGTTGGTAGTGGTGTTGGGTCTAGGATTTTGTCTAGCACAAATTCTGCATTTCCTTGCACACTTTCTTTTGTAAAGTGTAATTGGAAAATATGGTGTGTACCTTCAAGGGAAAGTAGTTGCTGTGGATAGTGATATGGATTTTGGTCTTCAAGTGTTGCCAGAAGCTTGGTGCACTCAGGTAGCATCCTACGAGGGCAGATTAATGTAACTGTTTCTGTTTCGTCATTAATCCTTGCTCTAAAACAATACCTGCAGGTTATCCAATTACAGGTGAATAGTGGTTTTTTAGTGTTGAGAGAGAGGGAATAGTTTTTTAGAAAGGTGTAAAAACAACTGTTCTTACCCATAAGTTGGCGTAACCTGAGGTCCATGGTCGATGCATCTTGGTATCGGAAATTCTTCAATAGTTTTAAGAGGGCATTCAGAGCATTTTTTGTAGTACCATGGTCTTGTACGATCGATTGATAAGATTGTGGCCTCATTTGTGAACCTGACAAACTGTTATGTAATATTGTTGTTAGCAAAGCTGTTAAGCGAAATGGATTATAATATAGTTTTCTTTTTTGGTATACCCTATACGACTGAGGATTTATTTCAGTCAATGTTTTCAATGGCACGCGGTTCCTATTCCTTTCTTGTTCCAGATCTTCAAACCTTTGTGGCTCGATTGTTAGTGCCGGAGGAAGATCTAGGATTGTGTTGTACCTGTATAAGTAATGCTCATTAGGGACAACTGTTTAATGATTTTTTTTTTTTTTTTTTTTTTATAGTGTAGCATATATTCTTACTTACACATTGCGGATCTATTGTGCTTCAGGGATGTTAGGATTCAGAAAATAGCGTGTTGCAGATGTTCCTAGAAGTTGGATCTCTGCACATTTGTATGTAATTTAGTTATGGACATTTTTTTTTAGACATATAAGTATTTTGTTTTTAGATATTTGAGATAGAAAGTTTGGCAGGAGTGTTTACCATTAAATCTATTTGACACTCTGCATGACGCTATGGCAATGATAACTGGTTTTGAAGTGTTTATATTCGTCTTCATCAAACTTCATTGCCATTTCATTCCACATTTTAAATTTGGTATTGACGACTTCACTGGTATACACATGGTAAATGAATAAGGAATCAAAAAATGAGAAATGTGTTAATTTGCATTTGTTTTAATCTATAATCTTATACTTACTCTAGGTTACTGCCGTCTAAGACTCTCCAACGTGTGATATTTGATGTTGTGCTTCCAGCGTGTCGGACAGCGTCTATCCGTTGAATTGTCCCGATGTAATCTAATGGCAAAATATGTAAGCATTGTTATTAGATGCAAAATTATATTGTAATAAGAAAAGGAATGTGTAAGTGTACATGCAGTGAGTATTCTTTGTCTGACATCGCTCTTTTTGGTAGCTCATTATGTCTTTGCAAACTCAAAATAATATTCTGGGAAGTCATCAACTGGAATTATATCAAAAGTAGTTGCTTGTCCGAAGATGAGAGATGTTTTATGGGTAACGACGCGTTGCCATGTTCTTCTGGCTCGCATTTGAAGCTTGCAATTGCAATGCGCCATATTTTCTTGTACCTTTGTTTGAAATCTTGTATGTCTTTGGGGACATGTTTGCTTGTATAGCATTGCCCTGGTTGGTAATTTTGTTTTCCTTAAGTCATTGGTGAATGTATTTGTATAAAGTTGTGGAATTTGGTTAGTAAGAATGTTTTGTGACATACCGTTTATCAAGTATGCAATAGACTCCGGTAGGATCAGTTTTTAGGGTTCCGGCAATCCATTTTCGATAAACTTTTACCTCAATTACTTTGTTACATCACGTAGGTTTTATGTCTCGATTATTAACGGTTCTGCTGGAGGCATAATCATTTTCCCTTTGTCTTGTGGCGTCTGGGATGGTTGACTTGATCCTTCCATGCTGCGCAAAATTAGATTGTCGTTTCCTGTTTAGAGAAAAAAAAATGAATGGAAGCAGTATTAGCAGATAGTGGACTAAAGGTTTATTATAATGGGAAGGTACTATCTATGTCAAACTGATTGTAACAAAAATAATGAACATAAATTTGATTAAATATCTACGGCATTAAGCATACTGGATATGATTTAAGGCATAGGAGTAAACACGATAAACTTATTATTTTCTATTGTTGTTATATAATAAGTGATTAGAATAAGTGATTGATAAACCTGGTTTGGTAAGATTTGTGACAAAAAATCTTTATACACGATATTTTTTGTGCATTGGGGTTTTGGTTTGGTTGTTGGTGAATGAGTATCTTCAACCCTTCCGATTTTTTGCCGAGAGAACAACGTATAGTTGACCATGCCCAAAAACTGGTTCTGGAAGATAAATTCCTATTTTGTTGAGGGACTGCCCTTGGCTTTTGTTGATGGTCATGGCGTAATAGACTTTTAAAGGAAATTGTTTCCTTTTGAAGATGAAAGGGAGCTGTTCATCTTTATTAATTAACAGAATCCGTGGGATAAACACTTTTTCGAGATACGCGATTACTGTTATAATTTTTGCTTCAATGACTTTATTCAACAATTGAGTTACTATCAGCCTTGTTCCATTGCATAACCCCCGATAGATTTAAGTTACGCAAAAGCATAACCGGTGTTCCAACTTTTAGTTCTATTTGTGTGGAGGAAACTTCCGAACGAAAGGTCTTAAATATTCGTAGGATAGAAGCTCGGTTTCCGCCCGTCGCTACTTTTAGGTAATGCTTCATCAACGAGATAAGTTTTAACTTCACCTTCAACCATTTCTAACACTTGTGTATTTATCAGATCTGCCGTCTCATTTTTAGGACACATGATTGCTCTTTCTTGTAAGGCTTTAGTCGTAGGATGTTGCAATGTTTGCTTGTCATAGATAAAGTCTATTAATTCGATGTCGAGTTATCGATTCTGGTATACGTAATTTGTCCGAATATGTATCCATGCACTATCTTTTGCCGTCTTCTTTATCTGGTGCACCTATGTCGCCATCTCCAATGGTGAGCAACCATTTTGAAAACTTGTCTATACTGTCTCTTTCTTCTTCAAGTGTCCATGTTTTAGCAAAATGCGATTTTGATGGAAGACTAAAATATCTTGGAAGTGTTTCCAGGTAGGATCGTGTGATTAAGCATGTGGCTTGCTGATCTCCTGCCTTCCCACCAACCCATATTATTAGATCTACTTCCTTGAAGATTGCTAAATGACTTTTGTATCTTACACACCGATTCATCTGTTACATGTAAAGGTATCTTGAATCTTGAATGTGCTGCGTCACCTGGCAAAAGTAGTGACGCAATTCCAGATGATGCCACAGCTAATACTATTTTGGCTTGTGAACGTGTTGCGCATATTATAGTTTCCCACAAATGTCTTTCTCCGTATCTCCATGGTCGTGATACAAAGATAAGTTTTTATGTTCTCTGCACGCACCCATTATCAAATCAAAATCATCTTTTGTTCATTGCTAACTTTGGTATCGAACTCGTTTCCTCTCGTAGCATGTCACGATTATAGTTTCTTTCTTCCATTAGAGCCGATTTTTAATGCTTTAAGCAAATGTTTGGGTGGTAAAGTAAGACCAAATTCTGGTAACGTTTTTGAGTACGTGTTTAGGATTCCTTCTATTTCGCATGAAACGATGCTTCTAAGTCCGTGTCATTTCTTTCAACGACAGAATCCCAAGTGTTTTTTGGTATGGTTGGAACGCCATCGACATTTGTCTCAAAGTTTTGCCATAAGTCGATTGGATTTGAAACATCGCAAAAATGAGAACCCGCACGAATAAATCCCTTAGTTGTGAAGCGCGATGTGAAATGAAGCTTGTAACGCTATCTTCCATTCGTTATCATCACCGCAAACCCATTGCTTCACATGCTGCTCGACGTTGGGTATATTCTGTTGTCAACTTTTCGTATGTCTTCAAAGGATTGGCAACCTTTTTGGTGACATAAGAGCATTCTTTCATAAAATAGGTCTCCTAGACTTGGGTGGATGTATGTTAGTCTTCCAATTGCTGGTTTCTTCATATTTTGTCGCCTTTTCCAATATTTATCGCCATTATACCATGCAAATTCTCTTGGGAAGTCTAGATATGTAAGATGTCTTCCGTCTTCCCATTTTGCATTATAGTTTAACCATTCGAGAGTGTAGTCTTCTTGTTGCAAGGGTTGGAAATTATTGATCTTAAGCTATCGTTGGCCTTGAATGTAATTTGCTGCTTGTTTTCTAGATGTACCGCTAGTATCTGAACTGCTGGGTCTCTACTGTGTATGTCAAAACCAAATATCCTCCAAGATGCTTCATGTGGTCCGATGAATCTTGATTCCTGAAAGTTCTTGATTTCATCGACTTGTATCGTTGTGCTGTATGTTAGAGGATGAAGGTTCTGAAGCTCGTTATGTTGGCGCACGACGCCTGCCTGCTTTGGAGATGTACTTGAAGAGATATTTAATCAACATTGACCATCCACAGTATTCGACATTGATATGCGCGTAATACCTCATACATAGCAGTCTATTGTATGGAACAACGTACGCATTATCAAGTTGAATGTTGTTTTTCGTTATGCCGTGTCTTCGTCTTCTATAATGTACATATTCTCTGCTATATATGTCTTGTCACAAGATTTTTGGGAAGTTCGCGGTAGCTAACGCTTTGCATACATAGCGTCCTTGCTTGCTTCTCCACATGGGCCGTGAATCATAAACTCTGAAATTATTCTATAACCTTCTGGATCTTGAGTTTGGTCCGTAGTTCGCCAGAAATGTATTTGTCTACGTCCGTCATGCATGCATCTTTGTTTCTTCTGATATCCAAAGTAATGTATGGCAGTGTGGAAGACCACGTTTTTGAAACTCGATTGTATATAAAACTGTTGCATAAAGATTAGGAACAATGTCATGTATTTGATTTTGTTTTAAACTAACTGAAAAAAATAATAGAAATAAGAGTATTATTAAAAGAATTTTATGGAATACCTGCTGTTATCCTGCCTAAGGTTCTTGAACTTCTTAAAAACTTTATGAAATCTTGCACTTTCTCTTCAAACACGCGTACTACAATGTCCTTGCTCGCAACGCTAGTTCGGAAATCTTCCATATATTATGTATTCTCGTGCCACTTTTTACGCTGATGTATGTGACAAAGAATGCTGGGTTCCCATGTATACGACAGATCGCCAATGCATCTAGGTAGTGACTGTACATGTAGCGCGGACCGCCTGTGAAAGATGCTGGTAGTATAATTCTTGTACCAACATCATGGCCATCACGGTCTCCTCTCATAATTGCGTCATAAAGTCCTGAAAGATATTCATTTCTAAAGTCATTTTGCTTTTCACGGATATAATCAAGGCGGCTCTGTTCAATTGCACAATAAGCTGTTACAATATATCGCTGAGCCGTCCCGCCTTGGAAGTAAGCTGAACCGGTTTACACGATCGTGTATCCGCGCGTAATACATTTTCATGGACATTTTCTGTTGTTTCGAGAACTGTCATGTCGAAGCTTAGCGGCATGTCCTTCTCATAACCTTGTTCACCATAGACAAATATCAACGGAAATTGAAGAGACATATAACACGGATGTAGCTTGTTTACCCTTTGTGCTGCGTGCGAGTGTTCTTGAATAATAATATCAAATTCAGCTTGTGCTTCTTGGCTTTGCTCATACACTATTGCTTCAACTGCTTCGCCTGTAGGAGTTCATAGGTTCCCTACACTATACGCTTAACTTTGAATTCCGGTATTGTTGCCTAGTAGTTTATCTCTGTGTATCTAAACAATTGGACTAATGTGTTATGTTTGTCTAATAATTTGATTAACCCTTCTACAATGTCTTTTCTGAGTCCGCTTTTTCCTTCACCTCCAAAGTGAAACATACGGTTGTCAACTTCATTGTTCAGTATTGTATATGTATAGTTGCAGAAAACATGGCCGGCCCTTTTCTTGGGACAAAGTGACCCAATATTATGGTATATTTGACCTGAGATGCGGAATACGTAAGGTCCAGTTCCTTTGTTAATTGAGTCATCAACTTGCGCTCCATAAGAAGTCATATGAACATCCGTTGTATGCTCTTATGTTTTCCATAAAGTGCCGGTCTTTGTATAACCGCTTAATGTATTCGGATATTGTTGTTGTTGTTTTACGACTACGGATCCACCTAAGCAGCATTTATGGTATTGAGGTGGTGTACGCACACGCTTTGCTAATCTTTCTTCATACCAAAATCTAGCATTACAAGCACACATAACTGTCACATTTTCCAAACTGCATATTCCAAAGGCGGTCTCCTATTTTAAAATGCAACTTAGAAATCGTTAAAAATAAATGGAAGACTTTGATCAAGTAAATAAGGTTAAAAAATAATGCAAACTTGCAAGCCGTTACATTGTAACAAAATTGTAACAGTTAAGGATAAGGGAAAATTGTATAAATAATTTAAATTCTTTTTGTTTTTTTATATTAGATGCAATACTTACCTTTAAACTTTTGGTGTGTGTCGTTATCGACGTGAGAAGACGATTGTTGTTTCCTGTTGCTTGTTTTATCAGTACCTGTAGCATCAGTTGAATAAATGTTTATGTATACATTAAAAGGTAACCTTTGAAAGTTATGATTTGAAATAGGAAGGTATGTAACAGCCGTTTGTATTAGTGAACTTTTTATGTCTACAAATTAATATACAAATTCTTAAATTTGTGTATTTAGCGTAATAAGTAACAATATGACAATATTAAATAAGTTTTAACAATCATGGGTAAGGCACTTACTTTTTGTCGGTAGATGATGTCATCATTGCACCCATATATGTTTGTAGTAGTTTTACATTTGATATTATGACATTCGTTGATGCTATAAGGTTCATCAATGTTCATTAGAGAATGTAAAGAATCCTACGGTATGTTACAACTGCTAACTGCTTAGTAATGCTTATTAGTCGATAGTAATTATAATATTTTCAAAAAATTATGTAACTACTTTAAACTGCTATCCATATTAGACACATCATTTATTTTACAGCTTTTGTATGCGTAAGTAGCAATAGGGAAATATTCAAAAAGTTTTAACAATCACAGGTAGACTACTTACTTTGTTGTTGCTGGCACATCATATTGTTGTTGTATGACATATGTGTGTAGTATTCTTTGCTTGCGTTATTTTCAACTTCGTTAATGCTATAAGGTTCGTCAATGGTTATTGCAGAATGTAAAGAACCTGACGGTATGTTGCAATCTATTTGGGTACAGGGGAAACCTGATTTTCCCCGCAAAGCTTACAATTAGGTAATAACTTGGTTAGTTATCCGTTACATTGTCCAACATATTGTGTAACTAATCATGATGGAACTAACATTTGCGTTACATATGTGTCTTGATAAATAAACCGAATTCTAAATATATGCAAATTGTACATAGATAAGTAGTCATATAGAAATATCTAATAAGTTTAATAAGCATAGGCAAACCACTTACTCTCTTGTTGCTCGATTGTGTTGTTGTTATATGGCATAGACGCAGAGTTGCCGCTTTCATTATGCTAGCTTCGTTAATGTTATGAGGTTTGTAAATGGTTGTTGCAGAATGTAAAGTACCCGACGGTATTGTCCAATTGCTTGCATACATGACAAACTCAAATCTTCTGCATAGAATACATGTAAAAAGCAAGTTGGTTAGTTATGTTTAAAGCATAAACTCAGACTAAAGTAGAAAGATATAGTTATGTTACTACTTACTTGTTTCTTCGCTATTGTTACTTTGACACCGATTAACATTTGTTGGTGATACCTTTGCATTTGAAGTAGTTGTAAAGCGATAGAAGATTTCTTTTCATTTGGTTACAGTGTCTTAGAAAACTCCTTTCCTTTTCCTTACTCCGTAAGCATTGTTATCTATTTGCTTACATGGGGAACTGAATTTTCTCAAAGAATAGATACACAAACCAAGATGGTTACTGATATTAAACCGTAAATGTTAACTGTTAAAGTGGAGAGATATTCATATGCGGCTACTTACGTATGTTTGCTCGTCGTCCTTTCGCACTTTTGTAGCATTTGCTGGTGATACCTTTGCACTGCGATGTTGTAAAGTAGATAGAAGATTTCTTTTCATTTGGCTTAACAGGTCTTAAAAAAATTCCTTTCCTTTTCTTCGCTTCATTAGGATTGTTTATTTTTTCGAGTTGGTGTGGTTTGTCCAATGTGGTAGTGAAGGGGTTGGAAATTGGCCATGGTTATAATCAGAGATATAGTTGCTGCGGAACTCTCAAGAGCAATGTCATTTAATATGTTGTTTGAAGTAAAAGTTTCGGTAACTGAATTATTAAAATGTTGAATAGCTTTTTTGTTTTTTTTTCTTATAGGTGTTGCACGACCGTTTATTTTTGCTATTATCAGGAAGCATAACATTGTTGGCCTCAAAATTATTGGTAACAGCATTACTAACATTATATGCATCTACATCAGAGATTTGCTTAAATTTTGCCTTACGCTTACGCTAACTCTCTTTAGCTTTCATTCTATTTAGACAACAACGGATGGCTATACATTTAGGCATACAGTGTATATGAATAAAGGTTTTAGTTAGTTCTATTTGTAAACAGAAAAATATGCACAAATAAAGTATAAAGGCAAGGGTTTCAGATACTTGCATATCTAACTAAATCACAAACTATAAAATGTATAAGGTCCAAGATCATGTTATATTGTTTTTATACGCTTTTGCATCAGTTTGTTATCATGACCAAGATTTATCAAACACCATATTGAGTGCTTTGTAAATCTACAGTTATAGTTACTCATGCAATTAAGACAAATTTATAATAACAATATTTGATGAGCGATAATCCAAAGAATGACATACCTTACACTTGACAAAAATGGTGGTTGAAGGAGTTGTTCACGAAACTTCTGAGGTTGCCGGTTTTTATCCACTTTTTTGGGGAAAAAAGTTTAAGTCGGCAGTGATGCAAACAATGAGTCGGTCATGATGTCACCCGAATTTTGTTTTGACCCGAAACGACAAAGAATCGCTTTTGACAACACTTGAAACGACAACAAAAAGCAAATGTGTACTGTTGTCCCTCTCACGTGCGTTCGGGTTAGGAATCCGCATACGACGTCGTTTCGCACACTTATTAATAATATTTATAATTATAATGTTTGGTGAGATAATTATCACTTTTCTTCTCGCATTAATTATGAGACTAGAGCTGGTACTTGTCTTTATTGTAACATGCCAGAATAGTTAACTTCAGAAGAAAAAATATCTCAATTTCCTTCCACATAATCTGGCAACTAATAATTTATTTCCACACAACCCGACAACTTATTCCATAACCTAACGAACTGATTTTTGTTTCAAAACGAGTGTGGAAACCCGCGCGTTGCAGCGGGATTGGTTTTGTAGCCGTGAATTTGGATAGGGACTATTCTTGCCAAGTTGTGAAACTTTGCATTTAATGCTTGGACTTACTTTGCAGCGTCATTTAAACCTGAGGGACCATTCTTGCCAACTTACGAAAGTTAACTTGATTTAATGTTGGACTTACTTTGTACGCATTAAAACTTGAGGGACCATTTTAGCCAAGTTACGAAAATGTTGCAAACACTGTTGGACTAACTTTGCAACGACACAAACCCAGGGACCATTTTGCCGTTTGCAAAAGTTAGCAATTAATGTTGAGGACTTAACAACGCCATAACTAACCTCAAGGACCATTCTTGCCAACTTGCTGAAGTTTAATTAATTCGGACGTGTCGTGTGGAGATCGATTCCCCGCATTTTAGTTATATATAGTAATAAGGATAATAACTTTAAAAAGTATTATATTTGTTAAAGAAATATTTTTTTAGGTATCGAATAATAATTTTTGCTTATATAAGTATTAAACTTTCAAGTTTTGACTTTTTTAAGCTTTTCAAATTGTTAAAAATCTAGGGGCAAAAAAGTCACAAAAGTATCTCAAAAATACCGAATTTGAAAGATTAATACCTAAAAAATCCGAATTTAAAAGTTTAGTACCAATATAACCAAAAAAAAATTTGTTTAATACCAAAAAAAATATTTTTAAACAAGTATGTTGATTTTTAAAGTTATTATCCATTTAGAATATCACACAATTATCATTCTATCATGTCTTCTTCGTCCACATACATATCCTCCAAGCTAGCTCCCATGGTCTCGTCTAGATCGCGTATCACATGCATGGAAATGACAACACAATATAAATCATTAAAAAGGACGAAACTAGAGCTAATTAAAACCGACTCGATGTATTTACGTAAAAGTAAACACAATTACATACATATATTTTTTTCGAAGGAAAATTATGGATTTTTATAATAACTAACATTACGTCATCAACAGAGGCGGCTCAAGCATTGTCGAGACCTAAAGCGAAGTTTAAATATGTGGCCTTTCATATTTTTCTTTTATTTGTTTTTTCTTTTTCTTTAATATTAGCTTTTTTGAGTCATTGGAGTTATAGAATATTCAATTATCAAACCAAGAACACAATGAGAATTTAAGATTTTATTGAAGATAAAGAAAAATGATATAAAAATGAGAAAAAACCAAATTTCGCTTTATGATAATCTATAAGTAGGGCTAAAGAACCGAACCAACACAAATGAGGCTTGTTCGTATTTGTTAGTTTTGGTTAACCGAACAAACAAACTACTACGAAAACTTAAACAAACGGACATTGGTGTTCATGATTGTTAACAAATTATTCATGAGTGATACTTAAAAATAATTATAATTTATAGCATTAAATAAGCTCTTCATTATTTTGTGATAACAAAAATATTGACTTGGTTGTGTTTCTTAAACTCAAACAAGCACTTACTAATTATTTTAGCAGTTTTAGTAATAGGGGCTTTTTATATATCGAGACCTCAAGGTGATACTCAAAAAAATATTGTTCGATTATATATCTATTAAGGGTGTTAGAAAATTAGAAAGTAACGCCCAACACTGTTTTTCACGGGTTATGGGTCTCAATACCGTCTTTCACTGATGGGATAAGACCTCAGACACCATACCTCTACCTAAGGTAGTAGAGCCGCTCCTGCCTACAAAAGGTAGTGACCTCCGGCCTTGTAGGGTGAGGATCGAACCCCGACCTCGCCTGAGCAGTTAACCACTTGATCCAACCTTGCTTTTTTTAGGGTGTTAGAAAATTGATAGCCTTAAATATCCGGGGGCCTAAACCAAGGTGGCTTTAGTAGCTTTACCCTTGAGCCACCATTGGTTACCAAAATCCATATATTTCCAAAGACGTCACCTACTCAAATTCCGTCATTGATGTAGTTTGATCAATTATTTCAAGTTTGCTTCACGACTTACGGAGCGTTTGGTTGGGGCAATTTGGGGGATGTTGGAGGCATTTGCATTTTAATTCCCTTCAAATGTCATGTTTGGTAACTCAAATGGGGGAAATTGAAGCAATTTATAATTCCTCGAATTGCCTAAATGGGGAGAATCAGAATCTCCAAAAGTGAGGAATTTTAATTTGCTTGAAAAAAATTTATAAACTTTTTTTCTTATTGTTTTTTTATAAACTTTTAAATAGAATATTTATAATTTTTTTTTATAAACTTTTTTATAAATTTTTTATAAACTATTTTATAGATTTTTTTAAACTTTTATTATAAATTTTATAAACGTTTTTTATAAATTTTTATAAATTTCTTATAGATTTTTAAACTTTTTATAAACTCTTTTATAAACTTTTATAAATTTTTATAAACTTTTTTATAAACTTTTTTTTAAATTTTTATAAATTTCTTAGAAATTTTATAAACTTTTTTATAAACTTTTTTAAACTTTTATAAATTTTTATAAACTTTTTTTTATAATTTTTTATAAATTTCTTATAAACTTTTATAAACTTTTTAATAAATTTTTATAAACTTTTTCATAAATTATTTATAAACTTTTTTTTATAAATTTTTTATAAACTTTTTTTATAATTTTTTTCTAAACTTTTTTTATAATTTTTTTTATAAACTTTTAAATAGAATTTTTATGAAATTTATATTAAAAAAATAAAAAAAAAATTATAAATTTCTGTGAACCAAACATGCGAAGGTATTTTAAATTCCGGAATTTTAAATTCTCAAGAATTTAAATTTTCTAGAATTTAAAATTCCGGAATTTCAAATTACCCCAACCAAACGCCCCCTAAAGATTACAAGACAAACATCTATCAAAATCATCAGTTAATACCCTCATGAGCAGGCAACTACCATTTTATTGACTAATTAATAACACCAATAGAAAATTATTGGATCAGATATCATATTCTTGTCATACTTATATCCAGGATATTTGCATGGTTATTTAATGCTGAAACAACAAGACACATTAAACCAATGATTTTGGATGTTCTTTAATGTTATACATTCTTAATTATTTGTTTACTCTCCCATGTCAATTTAACACATATTGCCGGTGGTTTTCTTTTAAACAGTCTCTATACTCTTGAGTTTATCTTTGAGTAAAGGTGGGATCTGTATACATTCTATCATCTCATACCCCACTCTATCGAGATTGGGTATGTTGTTGTTTTTGCGACATTTGGGGAAATGCTTTGTGTGTATTATGAACAGTAAAACAATAATAATCAAATATTTGTTCGTGTTATGAACAGTAAAACAAGAATGATTAAATAACTTTGCATGTAGATATGTGTGTTTTCAGAATGGGAACTGATCTTGTGATTTTACCTTTATACCCTCGCATTGTTATTAGCTTTTCAACATGTCTTCCTGTCTGATTTAAAACTTTTTGGATCCATATGATATATAGTTGCGATAATGCAAACAAGGTCGTTGATTTTGTGTCACGTAGTGTAATATTATTCAAAATGTGTTGGTTTTTTTTATGCGCAACCCCGATATCTGTGCTATTTTCTTTATACTGCATTCATATCGGGTACTTATTTAATTTGCGTTGTTAACTAAGGCACAATATTAATAACCTGAAATCATGGCACCGGTTATGTGAAACAAATATACCAGCAATGCATAAACACATTTACTGATTTTCCTCTCATTTTAAAAGTCCAAGAACTGTTCTAACCATGAATATTAAATATATTCATGGTGAGATGAGATCACGCTTCCGCTCGTTTTGGTGGTGGCGATTTCATCATTTTCTCCAAGATGTTCACGATGTTTTACTTTCTTGGATTAGGGCACATGCAATGGTGATTTTTGGTACACCAGGGAGATGGTTAATGACATGTTATTTTTTAGTTTCAAGAGTTAAGGTCTTGATAAGTTGGCGCCGCCAAGAGAAGAAGATGAAGTAGAATATAATACAGTCAAATTGATGAAGATACAATTAATTACATGTGGGCAGAGGAATGGTAAAAATATTGTTTTTTTTCCCGTGCACAAAGAGGTGCTTTTATTAAGAGGATGTGAGTCTTAATTTGATTTGATCATCTCAATCTCAATCTAATTCTGAATATATAGTTGAAAAGTCTTAATCTGATTTTCATCTTAATTTTAATAAGTGATAAAAAAATCTGAATCTGACTCAAATAAAATTATTTATTTATGTAAAAATGAGTAAATGTGTTAAACTATCACTTTTTACAATTTAATTATAAAACGATTGCACTTGCACAAGAAATAAACTTTATTAAATATAAAAAAATTAAGTTTTATAAATTAGTTAATTAAAAGCAAAAAGTACTTTAAGAAAAAATGCAATCTCAGCTCATGTTTATTTGACAAAAATAAATGGGTCAAAGTTTAAATTGAACTTTTTAAAATGATTAACTAAATGGGCCGCGTTAGAGTTGAGATAAACGAGTCCAAAATTGAACTCTTCAATTTGAACAAAATACGGATTGTCAATATCATCTTATGCATTATTTATCTAATAAAACGCATGCAATGATTAAATTTAATATTTCTAATACGAAAAACAAAGCTGAAACAAGACAAGCAATGAAATAATGGAAAAAAGTAGGAGTGGCAATTCTCGACACGACACGATAAACGACACGAACCCGACACGAAGTTAAATAGGTTTGGGTTGAGGATAAACACGTTTAGGTCAAAAACAGGTCAACCCGCCTAACCCGTTTAATAAACGGGTCGTGTTTGGGTTGAGCAAGTGTTAAACAGGTCAACACGTGAACCCGTTTGAGTACATACGCCTCTAAAAATAAAATATATAACTTGGTTTTATTGTTGGATATGGATTAAATGTATATTGTTATAAACTTAGTATATAAGGGAATTATGATTATAAATCAGATTTTATTGGAATTGATGTTTATAACTCAGATATCATTGAAATTGTCGTATAGTTATTTTTATGCTATTTTTATCATATTTTAGATCGTTATATCATTTTTGCATTTAAGCTAGTTAAATAAACAAATCACAAACCTTATTCATTGTTTGACCTATTTACTTAAACAGGTTAAACGGGTCACAAACGGGTTACGCGTGTTATGGAGGTCTGGGTTAGGGTTGAACTTCTTGACACGATTAATAAATGGGTCGTGTTTGGGTAGAGGTTATTTTAACACGCCAATCCGCGAACCCGAATAGGTCAACACGAACACGACTCGATTGCCACCCCTAAAAAAAAGACACCTGAATGAAAAAATCATAACATAAGAAAAAAAAATACAAAAAGTAAGAAAATAGTTTCTGAGTGCCTACGGGCTCCACATGCCCAGGATTTTCTACTAGCTATCCTCATATACAAGCTAGGTCAACATATGTCACTGGTTGAATATCATACTATCTTTAAGTATCGCCTTTTGATTCCATTATTTCCGGTTGATGAGATATGTCTATTTTGTCACAATGCATGTTTGGATTCCTTTGGGTAACATACAATTCATTGCAAAGAGCTCTCGTGCTTCAAGTTAGGGGTGTTATTCGGGTTGACCCGGTCGGGTTCGGGTCAACTCGGGTCGGGTCAACTCGGGTCAAGCCATAAAAAAACACACCCGAACCCGACCTTGTTTAAAACTCGGGTCAACTCGGGTCGGGTCAATTCGGGTTGGGGTCAACCAGTATTTTATTGTAAAGTGTTGTTGAACCGGTTAGTCGGGTTCGGTCGGGTCAAGGCTAAAAATATCGCGCGGACCGACCTTGTTTAGAACTTCGGGTCAATTGGGTTGACCCGATTGACCCGAATATATTTTGAACCGATTGACCCGACCCAATTACCGGGTCGGGTTCGGTCGGTCACCATGACACACCCTACTTCAAGTACAGACACGATATTGTTAGGGATGTCATTTTTGACGTTTGTAGGCGTGCTGAGATCTCCGTCAAGAAAGAAGCACATGTGAACTTTTTGACTGGCCCGTTAGGATGGAAGATCCACACGCAGACCAACAGATTTTTTGGTGTTTGGATGGTTTGGAGAGAAACATGCATATGTGGATCTAACCGGGGTTTCTCCTCTCGTGGGTTTGAGTAGCTAATGCAGGTTTTTCCACCAGGATTTAATTTTTCTAAAGCCTCGTCTACCTAAGGTCTATCTATTACACTAACGAGCAGTGAACCCGGTCGTGCGTAGTATAAAAGGTGGTAAAGCCGAGGTCGTTCCCAAGAGCAATGTAGATGAGGATCCTAATTAAGTCTAATGTCACAGTTTTAAAAGGTTTTAAGTTGAAATGATTAATTAAACTAATAGACAAGAAATAAATTGCGGAAAATAAATAAAGGTTATGAACAATGGTGAGAAAGTGTGCTAACTTAATTATTCATCCTATCATGTTATGTCTATGTTTTTTAATTACTTCCTATTGCTTCAAGTAGGGGTTCAATTCGCTAGACAGCCTTTGGTCAATTCGTCATAGTCTATCAACAAAGGTTCCTACCCGACATCAAAGGCCTACCCTTTGGGGAGTCGAGGGTCTCAAGAAACCTAAGCCAAGTCATTAAGTACCCTACATGCAAGATTCGAAACAATGTGTTCCCGGGCGCTAGCATCTTAGACACACATCCCTAACTTCTTAAGTTTCTCCTTCCGAACGGTGATCCTTTGATCAATCAATACAGGAGGGACCGATAGTCCTTAGTTAATTCTTACCAACCCTCTCTACCTACTTCCCTAGGGTCCTTTGGTCAATTCTCCGATCCTAAGCAAATAAGTACGACCGCAACTCAAAACTACCGAAGCTAGGGTGACTACCAATAACTATGCATGTATACACTAGAAACAATTATAGAAGAATGAAAACATAAACAATACAATCAAGGAATCATAACTAGGCTAGCACCAAAGGTGCTTAGCCGATCATATTAAAAGACACAATCAATTCAATGTTTAACATGATTAATGAAGAAATGAATTAAAGTGAAATAAAATAGTAATCGCTAAAGCTTATTGATGCTATAGTGTGATTTCTCCCTTGGAGATAGCTGCGTATGATCTGCCCTTGGAACCCTCTTCACATTCTCTGCCTTTGTGTTGTGAGTGAATGATGTAAAATACAGATTTTAGGGCTTGTATTTATAGGCCCGATCATAGTGACGGCATAATTAATAATGTGGTTACGCCATAACTTAATTATCCTCCAAACTCAACTCTCGTAGTGGTGATTACGGCGTAACCTTAAGAATAGTTACGCCGTAACTCTAGCTCCGTCGTAATTTAATGGTTGATTACGCCGTAACTTAATTATCCTCCAAACTCAAGTCTCGTGGTGCTGGTTACGTCGTAATTTATGTTTGGAGATTATGGCGTAGTTGATGGAGGCGCAAAATGTCAGATAACCTAGATGGTTACGGCGTAACTTAAGTTGAGAGTTACACCGTAACTACTATTGACTTGGTCTTCATAACGTAATCCTAGCTACGGCATAATTGAGAGTAGTAGTTACGATGTAGCTTCTTCAATAAGAGCATACTAAGGTGAAAACCATTAAGAATATCTCCAAATCCGCGTCCCTAAGCTCCAATGCTCATATATTACCTGGAAACGAAATATAAAGGGATAAGAGTATATATCCATATAAACAACATAAAGTATGAGCATAAACGGGGGAAATTGACACTTAAAAATCAGGATTATTTGATGTTATGAGTAGCCGGGGGTTTTTTTAGTAGGGCAGGCTGCTTTGAACTCCGCCTTGTACAAAGTGGCAAAACATGAGAAAGCGTTCATTGAAAATCAACATGTTTTATTCCTTTCACGTTTGATACTTTTGGTTTCCTTGCATCTAAGGCAGTGAAGTTCCTCAACCGAGTCTAATAAGTTATGCATAGTAATGTTGTAACACCTAGATCCACAAATGTAGTTTTCAAAAAAATTAGTTTTGCAATCTAAAAAAGGCTAGCGGCGCAGCTTGTTGCCTGTTTGCCTTTCGCCTCTATATAAATCCCAACTTTGAAGTTTAATTTTAAATGTTAATAGGTCTTCGAAACTATGAATCTTCCATCTCTTCTCCTCCCGCGATAAGGACGGCATCTACTAAGCGAAGAGCCGCACGCTTCCTTTTATTCGTACATTAGATGTGCAGGTAGCCTAGGGGAAGAGAAGCAAGCTAGCCCCGCCTACCTCCCATCTATATCTATAGGCGGTAATGGTAAAAGTTGGTAAGCATGGTAATTGTATTAGCGGCCAGGACCGGTACTCCGTGTTCTATCTAGGTTCCGCTCTTATAGGATATGAGAATTACTTGAAGATATATGTGATAGCAACCATTTGTTTTTTTATAAATGGTACACTATATATATATATATATATATATATATATATATATATATATATATTTATATATATATATATTACTAGTGTCAAAACCCGTCCGATGGACGGGTATGACTTGTGGTTTTTATTTTTATGATTTTGTGGATCAAATATATACTAAAAAGGATTTAGTAGAATAAATATATAGTAGAATAAATATAATTGATGTTACCATAATCAATAAAACGCCTAAAAGTAGGTAACTACTTTATAACATTTTGTTCTAAACAGTATTAATCATGAACATCTTTTACATTTGATAATATTATTAACATTTATTATTAGTATTTTGTTTTTGTTAATTATGTTTATTTACTTATTGTATATAGGTACTTTCAGCTGATTTTTTACCAAATTCATCTGATGTTGATGAATTTGAAATATCTGTGAATGGATTTATGGTAAGGCTTGATGTTCGTTGTGATGAGAATATGTATGTATTGTCGGGTGACAAGTGGAGTTTTGTTGTTGATACCCTTTGTTTGTTAAGTGTTGATGTTTGTGTGTTTACCAGGAATAGGGTAAAAAGGTTGTGGTTATATGATTTTGATAATGATAGGTAGAATCCTTACAGATGTGGTTTTCAAAGGGGTGCTCTTTAGGAGGCTCCCACTATCATTTACTGAGTTTGAGCAGTGTTTGTGTTTTTGTTCAGACTTCTTAAATTTTATTGTTTAAATTGGATTTCATTAATTTCTTAGTTTACATTATAATTATATTCTGTTGTGTTACGTGTTTTAATTATTTTTTGATGACGTAGTTAGTAGTTATAAAAGGTTTTATTTTCAATAAGTTTATAAACAAAAATTTATAAACCAAGATACACGGTTAAGATAGCTCGAGTATGTGTTTTTAAAAATTATCGTAAACTTACGATGTTTTTAAATTTTTTAAATCCTAGCTGTCGTGAGTTAATAAACCAAAACCCTTAATGGGGATTCTAGTTAAACACGCAACCTTTAGTGGGGAAATATGTTTTTCAAATAAACTAAATCTTCGTTATTATGCAATAATTAAATCCTTTTTTTGTTTATAAAATACATAAATTATAAAAAATAAGTTGGTATATTTTTCTATAGCGAAAGAAGGGTATAAGAACTTCATAAAACATTTTAAAATAAATAAATAAACTAACCATGAGTAAGTAATTAATAGTTATTATTATTACTTTTTTTTAACTATAAGTACTTAATAGGTTTCGCAATGCAAAAATCTTTAATATATCTATGTATAAACAAATGTGTAACGTATAAACAAAGGTTTCCAATTATATATCTATGTATTAAGAGTAAGACAAAGACATGTATAACGTAAAAACAAAGGTTTCTAGTTACTCATTTTGTTCCATTATGAGGTCACCCTTAGCCCATGCCTATGCCAATAGAAAATAAAAAATGTTAACTATAGTAAACAATCAAAGTCTAATTGCATGAAGCTCTTTATATTTATAATCCAAAGTCCTTTGTAACTCCATTATAGTCGTATCCCTTTCATGTAGTTGCTCCTGTATGCATTGACCAACATAAAACTCAACAAAAACAAATCTAGGATCAAAACAACAGAGATGCAATAAAAAATTCATAGAAAAATATAACCGTAAAAAGATATAAATAGCCAATTTGAGCCTTACGCCTAGATGTTTTGGTTCATATAGATTTCACATAATGCTCCACTTTACTTTGTCTCTTGTGTTGGCCCCATATTTGACAAGATTACTCAATTAAGAACACGTGTTCTCGCTATATAAGAAGAAGCGCAAGTGAACATACCAAGGCTTTTGAGACTTTTTTCCAGCTTATGTGAATTGTTGGAATTCTTTTCCTAATAAGAAGAGTGTCAAGCCAAATTAGCATATCTCACAATATATTGATTCCTATCATGTAGTGTACAAATTTTAACAGTTATGGTCACAAATAATCTGTAAACTGGTAATACTAAGAGAGACAAGTAAGTTTTGAGGAATAATGTAAACAAAAATGCATACCTCAATCGCCTTACGCACCCGGTTGCTTTGAACTTGAATGCCGTTAGGCTTAATTGTTCCAACCTTCTTGAACTCATCATCCAGCATAGCAGGTGTGGCACTCATAGGGAGACCCTTTATATAGATAGAATAACCATATGTTGTCAAAGGCAATAAAGGTTGCCACTTATTATATGTGCGTAGTAGATTAAAAAAGAAAATGAATTGACACATGAATATACTCAACACTGTATCCATTGATAAAGAAATTATGAGACTTTCTAACATGAAACCTGGTATTAAAAAGAAGAGGTATATTATATGAATAAATACCTTGAAAGGAATCATGTAACGGATCGCCACATATCTATTAAAGCTATTTATGGAAGTCAAAAACTTGACATCGCGTGTTGTTATTATTGGGTTACCTTGTCGACTTATTAGAGGATGCTTAATGAAGTAATCGATTACGCAATTCCTGAAGCTAGATATGCTCAAAGGGTTTGATATGGATGATCCCACATGATAAATAATCCTCGAGTAAGGTTTATTCATATGAGTCGCCATTGCTACAATCATAGCATTAATCACCATGTCTCCTGGATTCTACATGTTTTTATATGCAAAAGATGCATTTTTTACTTGTTCGAGTGCAGGTGTATTAAATTTTAAAGAATATCACACCTGTAGATAGCGAGATAACTCACCAAATCAAGAACTTAGTGAGGATCACAGAAAAAGCATGAAGCCCGGCCTTTACCATATGATGCAATGAAGCCATCGATGGTTCTGGAAAGTAGAAATCTAAGTTTATGTTCACATTTTTTGAGTGAAACAACATTATTCATGGTCATGTTAAGAAGAATAAATTGAAATGTTAACATTTTCCGTAATAATAAAAAAAGAGCGGCATTTGAATTACTTGATGCCTTTGATCCATCCAGGGAATGGTTCTTTGTAAGTACTTGTGATGATGGTAGGACGTAGTATGACTAATGACACATCTTTTCTTAATACCTTGAGCAGTAACATCTCCCGCATGGCCTTGGTGAATACATAAGTATTTGGCCATCCATTTGAAAGCTTGCTTCCAATAAGTCCAGCTTATGCCAAACCTGAAGATCCAGGTCCATTAGAGACATGAAATACCCAAATAATTCATCCCAAAACATGAAACAACATATCTCAAAATATCAAAATCAAGAAAGTTCAGATTTCTCGTTTCACCTGATCCTGGGATTCTTCCCACTCAGGCCCAGTGGTCATATCGGTTACACTTTTTTATGTTTATCGATGAGTCCTTTAGGAGGCATCAATACATTTGAGTAGGCATCCGTAACTGAAGTAAAGAACCTAAACATACTGTGAGTGGTTTTAGAAACTGAAATTGAGGATGGCTGTTTGGTTTAGCCTATTATCTGGGCTAGCTTAAAATGCTGGGCCATGTGGGCTGTTTAGTTTAGCCTATTATCTAGGCAATGGTGTTGTTTGGTTTATCCTATTAGTTTATATATTATCTGGGCAATGACACAAAAACAATACATACACATGTATATGTTGTGAGTGAATATGAGTTAGTATCACCTTTTGGTTTGAGGCTTCCCTTTCAGCCTTCTTCTTCTCCGCCTCTAATTGCTTAGCATTTTATTCATTTTCTTGATTGACCATGGATACAAATTCCAACAAATTCAATGTTCCTATAAATACATACTTATGATAGTCGAATGCATGTTTACCGACACACTAAAAATGAGACCTCAGCATTTGCGAACTTCACTTGTGAGATGATTCTCTTCTTATTGCAGGAGGAAACAAACATAAACAAGTATCTCTTGGCCTCTTGCAAAAGGAAGAACCACTGCTGTCATTGAACATTTATAACATGCACACAAACCATAATGCGTAAAAATACAATCAAAAAATGCATAAACATCCTCCTTTCATCAAATTATGTAATGTTCTTTTTCATCAAACAACCCTTTCATCAAAGTTTTTAGTATAATTGAAATATAATTATTGTATGTGGTGCGGCCATGAAGCAAGACGGTGCACATGCCATACTCACATAAATTGATCCCATCTCTACTCTTCAATATCTGATGGAAGGTCTCAAGTCCTAACCCATGTTAATATTATTAGCAACTCAGCTTTGTATGATTATAGTTGAGTCTCAAATCTTATATGTGCTGTCAAGTGTCAACTCCTTAGAGGCTTCACCCACTGTCGTAAGAACTATAGTTTGACTGATACAAAAGAAGGATAACATTTCGGTGATTATTAAATTTCACTGAAATTTACCTTTTGCAGTATCCATAGGTGAATGCAGATCCTCATTATCATCAGTCATCATCGTCATCATCAGTAGGTCGGAATGACTTTTCCTGAATGAAAGTTTGAAAAGACATAAATTTCATCTTAGTATACTGTAGATTGATTACAATATTGTCAGTTTGTCTTCTTTTAAATACATAAACATGAGAGACTTAACAAACCCGTGCAGCCAATCATCCATGCCATGATCATCTTCAGGATCTTCCTCTGCATCATCTCCCATGTCATTGTCAGATCCA
The DNA here is from genome assembly GCA_910596185.1 of Chrysanthemum makinoi. Lineage (NCBI taxonomy): Eukaryota > Viridiplantae > Streptophyta > Magnoliopsida > Asterales > Asteraceae > Chrysanthemum > Chrysanthemum makinoi. The sequence continues at coordinate 936,010 of OU343217.1, read as the reverse complement.
TAATCTTCACCATCATTTGTTTCCAGACCATCATCCATGCCATGATCATCTTCAGGCTCTTCCTTTGCGTACGAGCAAAATAAACTAAATACATATATCTTGGTTGAAATGGTGCCTTCTATCAGATGGCGGCATATAACCACCTAATATAAAATCAAGAGTTAGCATATGTGAGATAGTATATAGGAACTCATGTCTGACACGCACACGACAAGTTTTGGACTGACCGTGTTCCAACAACTCTACTTTTATTTGCTCATGACTCGTTGATCCCGAATAACTTAGCCATGCCAAAATCTGATATTTTTGGCTTCAAATAGTCATCTAGCAAAATGTGAGGGCAGACCGTGAAGCATGTTCGTTATCAATAACTTATATTCTTCCTTGTTATGAGAAATAATGAAAAATGCAGAAATACGGAAAACGTTTACAAATAACTACAATGTTTGTAGTCGCAAAGTCATACATTAATATCATGGTTCTTTAGGCACATGTTTACTCGAGCAAATTATTTCTTGGTTCACTTTTGGTATAAATGAATAAAACGATTTTACTGTTATTATTACCTTTTACAACTTAAAAGATAAATTATACTTATAAATTTATACCCGGCTGCAACGCCCATAATGACCGATGTTACTTGGTAGTCCGGAGGATAGATATACTCTATACCATGAACGAAATCACAAAGTTTGCTGATAATAGAATACGAACCGCTATGCAACATCTTATAAACAATGAAGCACTTGGTTTACTGTCCTTTCAGACCAACTTAGTCTTCAACTCCTTTTGTTCACCTAAAGCACGAAATTGATTCACAAAGTTTCGGGCTGTAGATGAAAATCGAAATACTAATGCAAGCTAACAAAACAGTGTATTATTACCTTTCCCATGGCATTACGGCGGTGACTCCCATATAAATAAGCGGGTTTGTAGCTGGAAACAGATAAACACAAGATCGCGTAACTTTATATGCTCGTAATAATGAGAAAAATCTCATCGACATGAAACATATACGAGTGGTGTTCATAACATAGAGTATCAATTGTTGATAAATTAATATGAAGGTCAACTTTATAAAGGTCGACCTTGTATGTTCGAGTTCTCGTTTAGCCATTGAGCGAGTTCATCGAGAGTTAAAGCAGGCTTCGATTCATTGTCATGAGCCTTTTTAATCTCTATGTCGGGCACAACTATTGCGCCATGCTTCTCCATAAGCTTTATCTGGTAACCCCAACACACAACATTCTAAAACGGTGGATCTGCATACAATGGTCGAACATGTTGATTTATTATGTAAATGCATTTCCAATTCTCATCACGTATTCAACGGATACAAGAGAGAACTTACCTCTAAAAGAATTACCTCGATTTCTAATGCTGACAATTTGTATCCACCAACCTTCATTATATCAGCATTAGTACCTAGTTCGTTGGAGGACATACAAGTGTCACTATGTTTCGACTGGTCAAAAGCAAAAAGTATTACAGAAGAAGAGTAACTGAATCTTACGTCCCAAAATTACATAATATACCTCTTCATCCACTTTAACAGCGTCACCAGTCTTGAAATAGCCACCCTCTATAAACGAATCCTTGGTTACCTAACAGTTTTTTATAATTCAATATTAGAAAACAAAATATGTGACGTGATATCAAACTTTCGTCATCTACATAGTATAAATCTGTTAGAACAATATATATAAGTACCTCGGAGACGCTTCCAGTATTCCTTAAACATTGAAGGGCTTTTGCACAAAGCTCACCAACCCCCTCATTAGTATCGTCATCTGCAAGAATCTTGACCTATTACCAACAATAAAAATTATAATCAAGTTCCAGATTACAAATGATCAAAGAAATATATTTTCATTTTGTGTTCTGAGATTGAAATTCTTTGCCAACTGCACGCTGGAAAGGGTTTTCCAACAAGTACTTCCTTTTCGTAATCCATTTAACGGATTCGAAAGTGCCATGATGACCAAACTAAAAACAAACCACAATTATTAGAATGATGACCCACATGTAGTATATTCATTTTGGAACACTTTTAGAACTTTTGACTACCTCTGTCATGCCGTATCGTTCTAATAGTCGATGTCCTGTAATCGCTTCCCATTGTTGCATGACGGCAATCAGGTAGAGCCGATGATCCACACATCTGGAAGTATAAACAATTCATATATTAGAAGCCAATAGTCAACCTAATAACATGGGTCGAGGTCCGTATCTATATATATTTTAAATCATATAACGACAAAAGGTTTTTGATAATCACCATGAGACGCAGTTGTCTTCCGTTGAAGCGAAGCGCTTGTAAGTCGGATCCATAGCTTCATAGCCTTGTATCACTGGGTATACATGGTCGAACCTAAAAAAATGAGACAAGAATATCAGATACTATAAGGACACAAAAATTGAATTCTAGAATTTCGGAGTTTCTGTAAGTATCATACCCTGAATACAAGAATTGCATCATCAAGCTTAGTCCCAAAGTAACCTGCAACTTAACCATATTTGTCATTCCTACAATTTGAGAAAAGCCTAAAGCCCTTATTACACCTCTTAAAGTCCCTCCGCAGATGTTAGTTCGCAGGGCCCTGGGGATATCTTGTGCATCTAAACTGTCAGTGAATAGGTGTGTTCACATAAAGCAGTGGAGCATTATTCGTTTTACTAATTTTCCTTTGTTGATGATCCGTAGGGTGGGATCTTTTTACTCATTTTCTTCTTGTTAGCCAAAAACTACTTTTCGAGGAGTTTTATTTCTTTCATCCTCTCTTTCTCCTTTTTCTCTGCAAGCCAAGCAAGCTGCAGCAGTCAACATCATCCGGCAATTTGAAGTAGTCTTATCACTTGATGTTATTATGGCTACCTGGTGCAGTGTATAATTACTTTTCTACTATTAGTGCCATCAGTGCCTTGGAGGGTTCATTCTCTTTCGGATGTTATATCATTTTGATCATTACAAGGGACATACTGTTGACTTTGGTGATCATAACTCATAAGCATATCCCATTATTACCATCGTAGTACGTGACTTGTAGATGAATTGCACGTAAAACAAATGAAAACATGTAAGGATTTAGTTTGTTGTAGTAATCGTCAGGAATACCAACAAATAAAGGAAAAATATATAGCGCTACATTTCATGTTGAATACATGCTCATAATTTAACACCTGTATTTCCATCGTAGTAGAATCCAGAAGAAGCATCATAGTAATAGCCATGTCATGCCTTGTAGTTGTCATAATAAATGTTTACAAAAGTTTAACCCAACCCCAATTTAAGACAGATTTATATTACGCATTACAACAACAGAAATACCAGAAACTTACAGATTGTTTGGGTCGCAACAGCAAGGGAACCTCCACTTTGCGCACTAAAGTCGACATACTGAGATAGCATCTGATTCACGTTTCTTTTCATTGGAGCGAAGTACCAGATGGATGGTCAAATTTTTCTAGGCCAACAAATGAACTTATACTAACTTGTTGGAATTCTAGTCTAAAAGATAAGCTTACATTACACCTATTTAATTGCAGCTTAAACTTAAAAATGCATCTAAAAAAAGTTTTGCGTGTCAAGCTAACAAATGCTTTGCAATCTCAATACTCACATAGTCTCGCTAAACATCTCAAAGGCCATCATGTGAGCGGCAAACTGAGCTCGTAACACCAAGAGGTTTTCTAATAAATCAAATTCCTCGTGTGCTAAACTTAAAATCCTTTTTATTAGCTATATTAATTATCGAAGAACAATATTTTTCAAACCGGTTTCTTTACGGATTACCAAACATAATTTTATTGTGACGATAAAGAATTTGTTATTGCAATTCATAAGAAAATGGGTTTGACATTCATACCTAGAAAGTACTAAATTAGCAATATGTTCTACTAATTTTTTTTACGTGTGCAAGGTGAGTCCCATGTCCACCTGCGGTATAAAACCTTCATGCCAAGCATTTCGGGATCCAACTATCTCAAGAAATCCATCATCAACATATGGAGGAGTCCACTTTTTCATTTGTATACATATAAGCAAGTACAATAAAGAAAACTTAATTAGCAAATGTTAGATCGAAATTTCACAAGACATACATGCTTGAGTAAAGATTAAAGAAGAAAAGTCAAAGTCTGACCACCCCATGTCTCCTTTTGCTTGGTATTCCCCACGGATAAAGTCCACCGTGAAAAGCTAGGCAAGTTGAGACAAATGATTGATCGTATGCTGCATAAATTATCATATACATCTATTACTCAATGACTCTAAAGAGTGGTTGTAGATTTTTAGGACACTTGCTTTTTTTTCATTGCGAGCAAACTATTATTCTTGCAAAAACACAATATCAATGGACTAACCTGATAGTGTACCGTACCGATAAAGGACTAACCTGGCATTTTTCAATGTCTAAAGCAGTTTGAAGCTCATTACAAAGTTCATACAGATCAATGGACTTAAGACCCTCTCTTCTTTGTAACACATTCACAGGCGACTCCATTCTAGAAAATCAAAAGAATTTTACGAGAAATCAAGCGTCATGATGTATCCATAAGAGTAAAAAATAATCAATATACGTCAAAACAAACAATAAAATTTGCATGATTTAATATAAACTATATAAACTGTATCATTAATGTTAGGGTATCGAGAAAAAAGTGAATTAATTGATATTAGGGTTGAGAAAAAAGATGAATGATATTGGGTTTCGAATGATCACCGAATATAAAGATAATTAAAACATCGTAAATTTATATAATGATATAAAGGGTATATAAATTTAAAACATCCTAAAGATAATTAAGGAATAGATATTAATTGCATACAATAGATTCTACTTGTAGGTTTATAGATTTGGAATTGCAACATAAATTCAAAAAATTGTGTTGGTCTAGTGGTTATCATGCTTGTTAATGTTTCCAACACCCTAGGTTCAATTCTTGCAAGTGGCAAAATTTATTTATTTTTGAACAAATTATTAAATCCGAAAATTTTAAATAGAAAATATTGCTTAGGTGGACAAAATGCGATGACATGGAAATATGATGTGGCTTTATGGGATGCCAAGTGGCATTTTATGTGGCATGCCTCCTCTTATATATAATGTATAGATTAGGTAAAGGGTCATCACTCGGTAAAATATATTACTTCAAAAAAATTAGATAAGTACAATGGAATGTAGCTGAAATATCACATTTACCTCAAGCAACCGCTTGAACTACCACTAGATCATTCATGACAGGCCATAAACGAAAAACTAGCTACCAACAACTAGAACAACTAATAAAATATATAAGAACGACATACCAATCTTATGAACTAACAAAAATAAAGAATTACTTCCTATCACAGCCTTGGAGCTTGATATCAAACTGGTCACAAAATGCATCCAATTGCCTTGGTAAGTCATAGACCCTGAGCCGCATAATTATTAGAAAAATAAACTTCAAGCTCATTACCTCCACCAGTCAATGAAAAATAACTAGCAATAGGATTATCCGACTCAAACACCTCATCATCGTCACTATCAAAAAAAGCCACATTACCCACCTTAGAGAATGGGTTACCCACCTTAGTTGAAGAAGTACTACCCGGATGATCAACCTTTTTAATAGGTTTACTATCATCACCCACAAGAGTAACTTTCCCATCAATAATTAGCTTTTCAAGCTTCCCAATTTGGGTAGTACTAGTGCTACTATAATCGCCCAAAGCAATATTACCATCGGGAGCACAAGTAGCATCAATCACACGTTCCAAAACAAAATCTTGCTCTTTAAGTACATCAAAACTATTTTTCAAATCAAATGGGTTAATATCATCCATGTTATTACTAACATTTGAAACCTTAGAACCATGAGTTTGCGTTTGTGAAACCTCAATGTTATCATTACTCTTAAAATTAGAACTATCATTCAAAATCTCACCCGACTTCTTATTTGAAAAATCATTAGGCTCTTTAGCTGACTAAGCCTTATTATCATCATTAGGAGAAATAGAAGGCGAATAAGACTTACGTTCATTCGGATCAACATTATATTGTGAAGTCAAAGCACCACTATTATTCGGCTTAAAAACCGGTCTATAATGATATTGAACCTTTGGTTTTTGCAATCGCAATCCATCAACTTGTCAATCATTAACCGGTTGCTTACCCTTACCTTTCTTCCTATTAACCTCAATAAACCCTTCCTCGTTAACCAACGGTTTCTCAACCGATCTCACTCTCTTAGGACAACCCTTATCATTGTGATTGAAAACTTCATGTCTTACACTTTGGCGGTTCCACTCATATTCAATATCAAAATTTTCCAATGAATGACCTGACCCATTAGGGTAAGGGATCGCAACCACAAGAGATTCAAGTAAAGCTTCCTTTGACGACACTTCCACAAGGGCATGAGCATAGGGATTACGATCCCACGATTTAAGACATGTCGAACTAGTGTATGCGTCAAGCATGATAGGACGACCAATTTGTGATTAATCAAACTAAGACAGACCTCAGAATACGCAAAAACTGAAACATTGTGGATTTAAACCCATACAGGAGCTGAAGTTATATGATCTTTTGTGAGTATAGAGTTAGGAATCCAGATGTTCAAAAAAAAATAGGCACCAAACGGATCAACCATGAACCTTTTTCCAAAACCCTGTCCATACCCTATTTGGTCGCAAATTGAAAAAGAAAAGAAATCCATTGTTAAGCATTACCCTTTGCCGACCAAACTTTGCCCATGTATTCCTAACTTAATTTTTGACTATCGGGAAGGCAAATCTCTTACCAATGAAATAACCATAAAGCGTATTAGCGAATCGAGCACTTATCTCATCAACTACTTCCAAAGGAATGGTGACACTAGCACCAGCCATGCAATTTTAGTTCCTCATCTCAAAAATCGTTACAATCTTATTGGGTGTTTTATCCTTAAATATATCCGCAAAAGATATAAAAGAAGAACTAGGGTTCACCAAATTAATTGTACCAGCCTTATTCATGTCCTTCAATCCCAAATTCATATCAGAATCACTAACACCTTGCATACCAAAAAAACGACGAAAACAGAAAACAAAAACTAAACCCTAAAACCGCACACACAATCAATTAAACGACACGAGCAACATCAACATTAACAACGATTAATAAACTAAGAAAACGAAATCCTAACAAGGGTTTCGTCACAACAACTTTAAACGACTCATATATTGGATAATGATATTAATAATAATAACCGCGTTGAAGGATTGATAACCAGCAATAAATGAACTAGCGAAAACCTAATAATAAAAACGAAACCTAATTTACACGACACAACCACCAAATAAGAAACCGACTAAAGATACAATCAAGAGATTAGTCCACGATAGTAGGAGTATTATAAGGTTTAAGAATCACGTAAAATTAGCGAGATAGATCTGAGTAGAAAGGTGTAGGTAAATCGCCATATTCACCAAAGGAGGTTTAGGGTTTTTTATGTTAAGTTGAATACAAATATATAAATTTAACTAAAAAGAGCCATGTTCCATAAATTTAACTAAAAAATGACACTTAATCATTTTAATGATGTTGATATGTGGAGTTTTATTAGCATGTACTAAATCATAAAATTCCTACCCTTAATATTTCATCATACTAAAAAAGTCAAACACAAAATTACCCTAATAAGTTTCATCTTTTGTTTATATTAGTCGAGCTGGCCCATGCGATGTACCATGTTAGAACTAAGAGCATCCACAATGCAAAAACTAAGAATAGCTTTTCACTATTTAAAGAAGTCTTTTGAAAAGCTTTTTATGCATTGCATTGATAGCTTTTTAATGGTTTTTTGAAAGACTTTTTAAAAAGATTTAATATACTTCAAGTCTTTCATCAAAGTTGTATGTATTAAATATGGTTTGCATTTAATGCATTAAATGCAATAAGTCATCAAAGACTTATTGCATTATGGATGCTCTAAGTTGTTTATTCTTTGGTGGCTTAGCTTGCCTATTAATGATATGTTACGTAGACCAATTAGTTAAATATGTGAGTCAGTTGTGTTAACTTGCTAATAAGTACTAGTCGTGTTAAGTTGGATACCTTTCTCTTTTTTAACTTCTATGATTGTTATAAACACTAAAATTCATAATGCGGAAAATATAATCCACAAATAAAAATTAACCTAATCCCTAATAGATGAGTTCCGACTTGCTAGTGCATCATGTTTGTACATGGTTTCATCACTATAATCCATTATTGTGTACACTAATATAGTCAAAGAAATTGTATACGTTTTACTTAAATGCTTAACACATAGGATAAGACATTAAGTTAGATGATATGACAACACATTCCTTTACAACCCATAATAAGTGTAGATAAGAAAAAACTCAAAGTGTAATGATAGTCCTTAAGAAATATATCCAATCAAATAATAGAGCTAATAATGTCATAACGTACAAAAGCCGTGTCTGAATATTCTACTCCAATCTTGCCAAATCTATTGATCTTTCTCATATAAATCTACATCACTTGTGCCAAACATAATATCACGCACACTTCATTCAACTAGCTAGCTAGCTAGCAATAAGCTATCAACAATACATTTGCAATGTCATCGGTCGACACCACAACGCCTCCAAAAGCCCCCACGGACACTACGACGTCGAAGTCGTCTGGATCTAAACCGGGTAGTATGGAACAAGTGGTTGATGTGGCTTTGAGGGTCTTGCTTTTTGCAACTGCCTTGGTTGGAATGATAGTTATGGTCACTTCTAAACAAACTAAACTCATTAGGTTGGGACCGGGCTTTACAATACCTATCGTTGCTAAATTTAATCAGTCCCCAGCTTTCATGTAAGTTATTTTTAGCTACCTATATACCTTCATTGAGAAATAATATATATCAACAAAATTCTATTAAGAGACACTTATGATTTATGACTAATGGTTATATACGATGCAGAAACTTAGTAGCAGCGCTTTCGGTAGCTTGCTTGTACAGCATAATCACTGTCATGCTATCGATTTTGGCTTTAATAAAAAAAGGAGGAAACACATCAAACCTACAGTTCTATTTTGGGATGTTTGATGTTGTAAGTTTTCGAACCTTATCCAGCGTGCATGTCCATATTTGCACGTATAGTAATGAAAAATAGGTCTACTAGTTACATCTACAAATAGGCATACCTTATTTACATATTTAATTTTTGAAATACACCACTTATCTCTCCTCTTGTTCAACAATCATTTTTGAAATACAACAATCACATTTCTATGTCTCTTTTTAAGTCGGCATACCGATCATTTTTCTTGCACGTAATATCAAATTGTACAAAACCAATCATGATGCATTTAAGTTAGTGACCACAAACTAGTGGTTATCCGGATACTTGCATTACTTGCACATATGAATTAACATCGAGTATCTGTCTTAGTCAAATGAAACTAACTTATAATTATGGGGTACGTACGGTGCAGCTGCTATTGGGGATCGTGGCTTCAGCGACAGGTGCAGCAGGAGGAGTTGGATACATTGGACTCAAAGGAAACTCTCATACCGGATGGATCAAAGTTTGTGATCTATATGGTTCATTCTGCCGCCATTTTGGAGCCTCGATTTTTCTATCGCTCATATCCTCCATTACACTTCTACTCCTTGTTTGGCTCTCCATTTTTGTGCTCTCCAAGAAGATTGCGAGGTGATAATTTGGTTGATGCTGGAATGTTTCTTATGTATAAGTTGTCTATAGAATTTAGCTGAAAGGGCTGGATGTAATTGTTATTCCTTGATGCTCATATACATCTCTTGTTTACTTGTCTGAGAAATATACTCAGTGCTATTATCAAAAATCCTTATGTTGGGTAGAACCATAATTTTTATTTTTAAGATATATTAATAATTTCAACTTTTCTATTATATTCATAGAGGTGAAAGGCAAACGAGCAACAAGCTGCGCTGCTAGCCCTTTTTGTATTGCAAAACTAATTCTTTTGAAAACAACATATTTTGGGTTTGAGTGAAAATCAGGACGCTATACATGCAAAAAAAAAAATACTGAATTTATATATCTCTCGTACAGAAAAACAAAATTCATATTACTTAAAAACCTTCAAGATAAAAATAAGTGATTTTAAAGATAAAAATAAGTGATTTTATTAGAAATGTCGTCAAATAAAAATTTTAAAATATTTACTTTCCCTTACAATAGAATTCAAACACATATTTATGTGTTTTTCAACTTTTCATCTTCGTTCTAGAATTGGTATTTTATTATACTTTATAAACTTATTATAATCTCTTTCAAATATAGGACGGAAATGACATCAATTAAAATAACTAAGAAATGACGTTGAGAGAGAAAAACCATATACCGTATATGGGCAGGGACAAGTTATTTGGACCCTCTCATGAAGGGGTTTCGTGGGCCTTATGTATTGCGGGTTTGTACGATGTGCATTGCGGTTTGTACATTTTGACCAACAAAAACACACACAAGATTGACGCAACTTGATATTGACTAAATACCAGTGTTCTAAAAGGCGCGCCATGGCGCCTTTAAGCGCTGGCGTGGCCTCGGCGAAAATGAACCAAGCGAGGTCTAGGCGTGCGTGTGAAAAGCGTGAATAAGGCGAAAAGCGTGAAAAGCGCGTCTTTTGGTAAAGCGTGCGCCATTTTTAGAAGAATTTAAGGGATTCTGGTTGGGCTTGAATTTCTAGTATTTGAACTATTTCATTCTTGGGCCTCGTTATTTCAAAACTTATTTCCTATTTTGGCCTCATATTTAGGCCTGGTTATTTGGGATTGGGGCTTTAGTTATTGAAATTGCTCTTAAAAAATGATACAAAATTATAAATACATGAATCTATAAATATTTTTCTTGCCGCTTAAGCGCTTATGAAAGCATAAAGGCTTGTAAAGCTTGAGCGTGGCTATGCCGCCATGCCACGCCTCACGCCTTTTAGAACATTGCTAAATACTAATACCTTTGTGTTTGAAAAGTACCGGCCTGATTTCTTCAAGAAATGTTTCAAACTCAAATTTCACTAATTACATATTTCGGGATGGCTAGATCGAATACAGGGTAAGAGTCGAAATGTACAAACGGTCACGAAAATTCCCATTTAACCGCGTATATAAGACCCGCCTTAGATACAACAACAACAACAACGAACCCAATCCCGCCGGGGCAGGGTATGGGGGAGGTATAATGTAGACAGATCGTACCCCTAATCCCAGGATAGAACCGAGAGTAGAGAGACTGCTTCCAACGAGACCTCCGGCAAGTGCAGGTGTGCGGAAGACCCGCCTTAGATAACATGAACAAATTAAAGTTGCATCACTATACGAATCAGGGCTTTTAGCCACGGGACACTCTTAGCCACGACAAAAGTCGTGGCTAAATGTCCACTAAACAAAATAAATAGGCAATTTTCAACTTTTGACTCTAACGATGACTTTAGCGACGACATAATCGTCGCTAAAGCCTTCCCAAACTTTGAATATGGCATTCAACGCAATTTGTTTTGGTAAAAGAACTCAAATAAACCTTTAACCACGATAAATTTGTGGCTAAAAGTGTAAAATGTTTTATTTATTGGTATTTAGCTTAGGGAAAAAAAAAGGATAAAACTTTTACCAGCGACGATGTAGTCGTTGCTAACAGTTTAATTTATTTTAAGCTATATGTTTAAGGTTAAAATTTAATAGAAATCGAAAAAATTCTTTAACGACGATACAAATGTAGCTACAGGTTTAATATATTATTTTTGGCAAAACTAAAATTGCTTCCAAAATTTTGGCTCTAAAATCTTTTCCCGCTTAGCCATTAGCAACGAGTGGTTGTCACTAAAGGTTTAACATAAAATGACATACTTCTAATCGATTTTTAATATATAAAACACCTTATAGTATTATACAAATTTCAATTTATTTATTTGTACATTTTTATTGATATTTTTCTCAGTTAAAAATTGTTTAACCCTTAAAATAATATTTTCAACAAGTCGTCACTAAAGGTAGGCTATTAAAATAATAGTTTCACCTTTAGCGTCGCCATAGTCGTCGCTAAAAGTAAAATATTAAAAGAATAATTAAACTTCTAAAGACGACATGTCATCACTAAATGTAATTATAGTATTTTAGTAGCCATTTTTAAATCGTATTTATCAAAAAGCTTTAGTCACGACTGTCGTGGCTAAAAACGTTTGACTTTTTGTGGCTAAAGAGGTCGTGGTTAAAGGTTTTTTAGAGTCGTCGCTAAAGGTATTTAGCTATGAGCCTTCAGCGACGAACTTTTAGCAAGAACTTGTCGTGGCTAAAAGTCTTTAGTTACGACTTTTGATCGTGGCTAAAAGCCCCCATTTTTTTGGGTAAAAGGTCAAAGACCCGGTAAATATATTACTCCAAAAAACGTTTAAGTACAAAGGATATGGGTGAATCTCATATCTCAGCCCGTTACATAGGCGGAAAGCTTATATAACAAGATACTTCATATTCTTTATATAAGGAAACAAACCACTACTCAAAAAGATAACATTTGACTCCTATGAAAACAAAATTACTTCCTACCAAGGCCTTGGAGCTTGATACCATACGTGTCATAATAAGCATCCAAATTTCCTAGAAGATCGTAAATAAGCGATCCGCATAGCCATCATAATCATAATCATCATAATCATCTTCACGATCATGACCACAACCAAAGAGGTTCATTGACTCATAAAACGTATTCACAACATCCTCATCATCACTATCGGAGTCAACAATCTCTCTCACCTTAGAGAATGGGTTAACCCTCTTAATAGATGAAGTAGACGTAAAATCCTTTTTACCTGGATAATCAACCTTTATAATAGGATTACCAGCATCATCAACAAGAATAGCTTTCCCATCAATAAGAAGCTTTTCAAGATCCCCAATTTTCTCAACAATATGTGTAGGGCCAACCTCGTTAGCTTCCATTGAATCACTCACAAGTGGTTCTTGTGATACATTCCCGGTCTTAAGAGCCCCAACCTCCTTAGCTTCCATTGAATAACCAGAATCCACTACATCAGTAGGAGTACCACATTCATCAGTATTGATCATATTAAGTCGAAACGGGTTAGATGTAGCAATTGTCGTCCCACTCGTACTAGCCATTTCAATGGCTTTCTTCTTAGAATTATCCACCCGCTTGGGGTTCGGGGGAGGCGCTTTAAGTTGACACCGGAACTTAGGCCCCACACCAAGTTTAGTAAAACCTTGTTGGGTTCAGTAAATACCCAAACCCCTTAATCTATGATTTGAATAGAAAATAGCCCAAGTGTCTAATCCGTTAAACACTAACAGTCATGAGTGCATAGTCTCTCGGTGAGTCATCTTCAGGATACTCGTATGAGGCGAAGAATAAGTCTCTCCACTCAGTAAAGCGGAACTTAAAGGGTGAAGATCGAGTCAAGAAGAAGATGATGGATTGAGTGTGATGACAATAACTCATGAATCCCTAAACTCTCTCCAACTCTTACACTTAAGACAAAGCGAAGTAGAAGACGAAGGATGCAAAGCTTGAAGAATGAGCGGGACAAAGGAAAAGTTTGAATCGATAAGACGAAGTTCTTATCAACCAAAGTCAACTTTCCCTGAATGGCAAAAGATCGAGCTCGGTGTCATCACTAACCTTAGGAAAGTAGTCTTGTCTCTTACCTAGAATAGCCTTTGTACGAGACAAAATACATCGGTATTTTGTCTTACGTAAGATGTCGGTTGTCACTTAGGAAGAGTTAAAATTCATACATGTATAAATAGCATAACAGATGGAGTGAAAAGTTTAAGCTTGTGAATTGAAAAAAAAAAAACACACACGCAAAGCCATCTTTTCACCTCCAAATACAACTTAATCCACTGAGATAGCTCAGGTGGGTTCTAAGAGTTGTGCTCAGACTTAGCTTGAGCTTAGAGAGGAGTCACCAAACTTTTTCATTTCAATCCCAATCTTGTTCAAGTACTTGGGTAACGTATTCTTTTGATTGATTTCTAATAAAGAATATGATGTTGAAAATTACTTTGTGTGTTTTACTTACGTTAATTTCAGTCATTGTTCACTATTAATTTGCTTCGAGTACTTAATTGTTTTTAAACGATAGTGAATAGGGAACAACAAGTGGTATCAGAGCAAGCTGATTATAAAACCTTTTATATAATTTTTTAAGCCGCTCTAAAACGTTTTTAAATCAGGATCCTTATGGTTGAAATTGGTGTACCCCAACTAGTCGATAAAAAGGGTGGAGCTTATTCATTACTGTTGCCCTAGACTTGAAGTTGGTAAATTCAACAAATGGAAAAAGAGTATGCTTTGCTATTTGATTGGGATGGAACCTTATTATATCAAGTGTATAAATGAAGGTCCATTTATCCCAAAGACTTTTGAAGGTTTGCCTAAGCACAGGCTTCGATGGACACTCTAGGGATGAGAGAAGAGTGGTCAACGGGACCAAAGACTCAAAAGTATCATCATATCATGTCTTCGATGATATTATGGAGTCGATTATAAAGGCTAGTACTGACTAAACAAACATGGGATGACCTAGTTCATAGCCATGAAGGCCTTTCTGATACCAAGGAAAACATGATAATGGACACGAAACTTGAGTATAACACCTTGAGACTCTTGACTCGAAACTCTGTCTCAAACTTACACCCGATACAAAACTCTTTTTAAATGAACGTCAATTGATGGTGTAAAGTTGTCCAAACATGAAATCAATGTTGGTTTTGTCGATAGTCTCCACGAAAAGTGGTTGAATTTCTCTGAGGGACTTAGGAATGCTAATCATATCCAAAATCTTGAACTTCACGAAATTTATGGGAAATTTGTCTCGAGGAAAACCTCATTAACGAGGCGATACACGGACTTAAAGAAGTCTCAGGAAGTCAAGAAGTCCCTGACCACCACTTCAACACCTATATCAACTGCTTTATTCTCTAACAATGTGGTTCAAGATTTCCAAGAAAATTCAGATGATTGGCCTGATGAGAGATCAAGTGAGGAGTACCTAAATGACCTAAATGTTGAATTTCAGGAAAGGGCACTCCTTGCTAACTCTCGAAGGTTTATAAAAAGAAACAAATGTTTTTCAAATGCTAAGGCAAATGAGGACACTGAATGCTTTAAGTGTCACAAAAGAGGTCATTTTGCAAAAGGCATTTTCAAAAACAATTTCGAACCCTCTTATAAACCATTAGGGTCAAATCAGTCCTCGGAGCTTTAGCAAATTTCAACCAAAAATGTATCAGGTCTCATCAAAACTTTCAAAACAAATCGATCAAAACAAAGCGGTGATTTTGAAGCCATGTATAGGAAAGTCAAAGCTAAGCTTGCATTGCTTGAGGCCAGTCCCTCAAAAACAAAAAGTGTTCAAACTGTGCGGGGTAAAACAAAGGCCTTGTTCTTTGAAACCTTCGAGATGAAGAGCCATTGTCATCGGATGATGAAATGGTGCATGTCGATGCTGCTTGATGGCCCTCTGGAGGAAGAGGACAAGCTAGTTGTTGGAAAGAATCATGCTAGGAATGGAGAATGGGTCAATATCACAATGAAGAAGGTAAATATTTTACTTTCTATGGATGATGACTCTGATTAGAAGTCCTATATGAATTATCTTAATGTTGACTTTAAGTTCGTAGAAGAGCAAAGACTGAATCTTTTTTCAAAAAACAACAAGCTAAGTTTTGAATTAAACAAGTGTAGGGATGAACTGCTTCTTTTAAAAAAAGCCAAGCTTGAGGTCATCACTTTGAAAATTCAAAACACGAACTAGTTAGAAGAAATGAGGCTCTTCAAGCGAACTCAAAAAAGGTTCAAGATATTCTTGATAGTTGAAGCTAAGAATCCGGGGTCTTTGATCTTGTGGGAGCCCCGGTAGCAAGAAGAGAGTCTTAGGTGAAGATCATCTTCGACTCTCTCAACAAAGACCGGGGTCCTAAGCCATTTGTATGCGGTGGCATGTTTACAGTATGTTAGCGATCCCAAGCCAGGTGATTGGATTGAGCGTGTTAATCCTGAGAGTAAGCTTCAAATTTTGATTACGGAAGAAATCTAGAGCACGAAAGTCAAGCTCTAAAGAGCATGCTTGGACTCCCTGATGTACCCAGGTAGTCTTGAACACATCTCTGCAGGCTGAATGAGTCTCAAGCACCACTTCTACCCACGGAACCTCTTGGAGTGTGCCTAACTTTCGAGCTTACTCTATTACAATACAATCCACACTCACCAAAGAGGTGCGGACTTGGTAGAACCATCCTGAAAAGACCATCAAAACCAACTCAACAAGAATCTACCCCCACTGAGACTTCCACATCCTATGTCCCCACAGGCGACCAAATTGACAGCTGAACTTGTGAGGAAGCTAGCGACAAGATGGAATCCTTCAAAAAGTCCTGAATCAATCAAGGAAACAAAGTCAGCTTCCTCTAGTTCCTCAAAGTCAAAAGCCACCACCAAATCCAAGCGAAGTGTGATATGTGCCACTATACGGTCATAACGGCAATTTACAAAATCCTTTTTGTATGATGCGCAAAAGGATGATCCACAGAACTTCGATCACTTGCAATATGTAAGTTCTCTCGAAAGCAAACTATACCAAAGTTGGTCATCCGGTATGCTTCAACCTCCAAGTCTGCTCAAATATTGAGAGCAAAACCCTTTCCTCCTTGTCCACACTGTGGGTTTAATGATCATCACCCTAATGATTGTCTTATGAACACATACTGTGATATTTGCGGAAATCCAGCTCATAAGACATCCCATCATGACAGTGTTATCCATGCAAGGAGAAGTTCCAAGCAACCCAAAATCAATGAGTCATCATCAGTCTCTAAATGCAAAACCTATGGTAGCACAATGCACTCAACCACTGACCATGACTCGATTGCCAAATTCAAAGAGACCTTGAGACCCAAGCCCACTGGCAAGTGGGTCACTAAGAGAAACTAATTCAGTTTACTACTTGTGCAGAGACATGCCGGGGAGCCTATTTGGCATCTAGACAGTGGATGCTCAAGAAGCATGACTGGTGTGAAGGAATATCTGCACAATTATGTAAAGGAACCAGGACCCAAGGTAGTATTTGGTGATAACTCATCATGTCCCACAGAAGGTTATGGTTCAGTAAACTGCAATGGAATAGTTTTCTCTAGAATAGCCTATGTCAATGGTCTCAAATACAATCTCATCAGTGTCAGTCAACTATGTGATGCTAAGTACATTGTGCAATTCAATGACAAACAAGGTACCATTTTTAATGCCAACAAATAAGTTGTTTTGATATCTCCTAGAAGAGATGATGTTTATGTCTTAGACATGTCTACTCTTTCCCAAGATGGAACTTGTCTCTTTGCCAAAGCCACTGAAACTATCAACTGGCTGTGGCACAAGAGACTCTCACACTTAAATTTCAAAAACATCAACAACTTAGCAAAACAAAACAAGGTCCTTGGCTTACCATCACTGGTTTTGCAAAAGATAAACCATGCTCAGCCTGTGAAAAAGGCAAACACCAAAGAGCATCTTTCAAAACAAAACAAGATTTCTCAATCAAAAGGCTGCCTTCCTCACCGCACATGGATCTCTTTGGCCTACAATGTCAGTCTAGATCAATCCAGCATGAGAAGTATACCCTTGTCATTGTTGATGAGTTCTCAAGATACACTTGGGTATACTTTCTTTACAAAAAGAGTCAGGCGGTGACACTATAATGTCATTCATCGAGAACATTGAAAACCGAATGACATCACTGTAAAACAAATCAAAGGACGACAATGATGTGAGTTCAGAAATGAAGAGCTTGAGAGTTTCGTGATAAAAGGGAATCTCCCAAAAATTTTCATCTCCTTACACCCCGAACAAAATGGGGTGGTGAAAAACAGAACTCTCATTGAGTACCAAGAACCATGTTAAATGGCTCGGCCCTCTCAAAGCATTTACGGGTACGTCTTTGTTAAGCGACTGTTACACTAAAAACATGTCAATCATTGTCAAAAGACATAACAAAACCTCATATGAGATATTCAAAGGTAGACTTCACGACATCGGCTACTTTCATGTGTTTGGATGTCCTGTGTTTATTCATAACCACAAGGATCACCTAGGTAAGTTTGATGCTAAAGGCGATGATGGATACTTTCTAGGTTACTCCCGATCTCCAAAGCCTTCAAGGTTTTTAACACAAGGAGACAACAAGTTGAAGAAACCTTTCATGTCACCTGCTGATGAAAGTGTAGAAAGCATCAGGTTCACCAATACCTCAGTGGAGGAAATAGGAATTGATAACTCATCAAGATATCCTCGATGAGTATAACAACGAATTCAATTCCTCATACCAAGGCGATGCTAACATCTCATATTATGTCTTGCCTCACAACCTGTCACAACCAACTATCGATGAACTCATTGACAATCAATGGGTCCTGTGGGATAGGTAACACGATTCAAATGATGAGAACCTCGATTCATGAAACCCAACTTTGAACAAGGCGACTCAGCGTATGTTCTTAATGATTACGTGGCTCATGCACGAACTCACTCACGAGTCTCCAGTGAACTCTTCAAGCTCGGATCCTAGACCACAAAGTAAGTGGACAAAATCTCAGGACATTGAGCTTGTAAACATCATTGGTGAACCCAGGGCATGCTCACTAGAAGCATGGCTGCTAAGTTAGCCGCGACTTGACCAATGAATGTCTATATCTTGATTACCTATCGGATATAGAACCCAAAAGAGTGTCAACGAGGCTCTAAAACACCCAAGCTGGGTTCAGGCCATGCAATAAGAACTTCAACAGTTTGATAAAAACAAGGTCATGACCTTGATCAAATGTCCTCGGGATGTCATTGTCATAGGAATGAAGTGGGTTTTCGAAATAAAAGCCCGATGGCGGCAATGTCGTTAAAAACAAAGCAGGACTTGTAGCTAAAGGTTACTGTCAACAAGAAGGCATTGACTATGATGAGACATTTGCTCCTGTTGCAAGAATGCTAGCCATCGGGATCTTCCTTGCATATGCTACCTACATGAACTTCAAAGTTTACCAAATGGATGTAAAAAGTGCATTCCTAAATGGTGAAATCAAGGAAGATGTGTATGTTGACAACCTCACGGCTTTGAGTAGTGAATTCACGACTATGTGCGCAAGCTTGATAAAGCCCTCTACGGACTCAAACAAGCTCCCGGGCATGGTATGAAACTCTCTCTGCCTTCTGATTCAAAACAAGTTTGTCGGAGAAAGATAGACAACACATTGTTTATCTATAGGACAAAACAAGATGTGATATTGGTCCAAGTATATGTTGATGACATCATCTTTGGCTCAACAAACTACACTCTTTGCAAACAGTTTGAAAAACTAATGACAAAGAAGTTTGAAATGAGCATGATGCGGGAACTCACTTACTTTCTTGGACTACAAATCGAGCAAGCGATAAGCGAATCTCCATCGGTCAAGATAAATACACAAGAAATCTCTTGAAGAAATATGAGATATCTGATTGTGCCTCAGTGAAGACACCAATGGTCCCTCCTAACAACCTTGGACTGACCTCACTTTGGCAAGTTAGTCAATCAAACCCATTTGAGAGGGATTGTTGGCTCACTTATGTATCTAGCTACTTCGGACAGAACATACAATTCTTGAGTACGTCTAATAGCAAGATATCAGTCCAATCCCAAAGAATCCCACCTCACTGCTGCCAAAAGAATACTCGGTACTGAAGGTACCCCAAGCCTTGGACTCTATTATCCAAAGTGCTCGGGTTTGATCTCAAAGGTTACTCGATTACGATTATGCTTTGGCCGCAACATGGACGAAAAAAGTACCTCGGGGTCTGTCAATTTCTTTGAGGAAAAGCTGTGCGTTGGAGTGCTAAAAGCAACAATCGCTGGCTATGTCTTGTTGAAGGCGAGTATGTGGGTGCGGCAGGATCTTTGTGCCAATGTTTTATGGATGAAAAGTCAACTCGGTGACTATGACATCCATTACAAAATGGTACCCATCTTCTGTGACAACACCAGTGCAATAGCAATCTCCAACAACCCCGTCCTTCATCAAAGAACCAAGCACATTGATATCAGATATCACTTCATCGGGGACCACATAATGAAAGGAGACATAGAACTTCATTTCATCCCTACGAATATCAACTTGCGATATCTTCACCAAACCCTTGGATGAACCTACCTTGAGCGAGCCGAAAGCTGAATTGGGAATGCTTGACATTGAAAGTCAGGTATCCGAAAACCAATCTCAGTAAGTTCTCTGAAATGGCTCCTACTCCACGAGCGAAACCACAAATCAACCTCTCACTTGAATGAGTAAGACTCATTCAGGACCTGATTGATATTGAGCATTGAATGAGTAACTAAATGATCCAAGTATCAATTACTTAAATGTCCTAGGTTGGTAACTATGCCAATTTAATATAGGAATATATGTCTCTTTGTCTTACTGTCAACCATATCAGGGGTCCCTCAACTTACCTCATCCCACTTGGCATTAAATGCCCTCTCACATAAAATATCCTGTGGATATTATATTCGCAAAAAGTGCACTTTACTGTACCTTTTATCGTTTCCTAACTGAAGCGGATTTTCTGTGCGGTAGTGGAGGGTGGCATTAAATGTGGAAATTTAAAACGTTTTCAAAAACCGACTTTACAAATCCACAAGTATGCACAAACTACCCCTCTAAACACTCTATAAATACCCTCCCAAAATCCTTATAACACACACAAAAGATTTCTGCTAACAAAACTCTGTCAAAATCTCTTTTCAAACCCAGAAATCTTTGTGTTCTTCAAATCCTTTCTGAAAAATCTTCTTTATAAACCCTTACAAAATTTTTTCATCACAACTTAAGAGATTCAAAACCTTTGATTATTCTTGTCAAATTTTTTTTCAAAACCCTAAAAACCTTTACATGGAAATGGCAAGAACTCAATCTCTTCAGTTTGCTTCACAGTGGGTAGGTGATCTTAGCAATGTTGAATTTAAAACAAATAATGTCATAGGCAATTTAGAATATCCTCAAACTGTCAGTATAAGGACATTATGAAATTTTTATATAGCGCTTGCAATCTAAAACGGCCTTTGTTCGGTGTCCTCATCGTGCAAAACCTCCTCGGGAGTTTTGGGCAACGAGCTAAGGCCTTTAACCCGACACCCTCCAGCGATGAGAACAACCTTAGACCACTTTCGGGGAATATCTCATCGAGTTTAGTCTTAACGAGGGACAACAATTCACCCTAGATTATAAAACTTTTGCACTTCAACGAGGTTAGACTACAACAAAGGAGTTTATGTCGCCCATCACGAAACCTCCACGATGAAGGATGGGTTAAAACAAATCGTTTTAGATCAACATTTTTGGACAAGACCCGGTCCAAAAGTTCATTTCCGTGGCTTGGAGGATCATATTCACTTTTGTGATTCAGGTCCTCAGCGGGAACCACTCATCCATCGAACAAGTTAACTCTATTCGATTGATGATGGCATCTGCGATGAATGGGGTCACTATCGACATATGGGAGATCATTTCACAGTGATCTCAGTAACCAAGCTCTGAGCAAAACTAGGGCGAAAATACGTTTGTATCCTAGGTTTGTCTCTTGTGCTTTACAAGCGTTCTTATCGGGTTCAAATTATCCTCGGGAAGAAAAATTTGGTGCTTTACGGCATCTGAGCCAATCAAACTTTCAAAAGGACCCATCCCTTGTCACTAATATTGAATTGGCGGCCATATGGTTCTGTAAACAACCGGAGGAATCGGTGTCTCTAACCACGATCTATAAAGAAAGGGAAGTCTCGGTGGGACTAAGACCAAACCCAAGTCTCGGGGCCTGAGGCTTGAACACTTGGCCAAAAGGCAAAGAAAACCCAAGAGTGATCTACCACCCATTGGAGACCAAGCAACATTCACCGAAGGGACAACGAAGGACACTGATAAATCACAATCAATGCCCTTGGTCCAAACTACTACTCCCTAAGATCCAGAGGGAAACATACAACCCGGCGGTAGGGGCGCCTTCCACTTAGCCGATGATGACATTAGCAAATCAAAGCCTTTGTCGAGGGCACCGAATGATCCCAAAGACTTCGGAGGAACCAATCAACCCGGCCGATAGGGATATCACCTTCACGACTCGCTAAAGGCGAAAAAACCCATAAGTGTCTCGAGGGTCTCAGGGGGACAAAGACTTCGGAGAAAGGAACAACGCCCGATATGGAACCAAAACCAATCGACTCCGGAAAAGGCACTAGGAAACGCCTGATTAAAGCGGTTGGGGTCAAAGGGGACAAAGACTTCGAGAGGATTAATACCACCGATATGGAACCCATCACCACTCCTTGTTAGCTGGCGATGTTCTGAGTTACTCTTTTCGATGGCGACCATCTTGAAAGTGAAGATGAAATTCTATCATTTGGGAAGAAATGGACGATGAGGTTCAATCGAACAAGAACCTCGGCTGATCCACGCGAGCATCTTGAATCACCATTCGGCCGACAATAATGACTCCGACTCATCTTCCTCCATCGATGAATTCCAAAGATTTGACAATGTTCTCCCACTCACCGAGAAGCGGCTTGTTGATGGATCACCAAAGCCTCAAGGAAGCTATACTCGGGTTCTTGAAACATTGTGGGAACAACACACTTGGTGGTGCGATTATGCAGTCTGAAGGTGAGGTACAGGCTTTTGATGAAAATGTTCATGAACACGAGTCTTATGTATCAACACCTTCATAGACTAGACGAAAACCTGGGTAAATTTCTCAAGCATCTTCAAACATGTGGGGTTACAATTGATGAAATCAGGGATGCTGTCAAAGAAGACTCAGCACTCAACTCTAAAGTGCTAGAGGCTACTGAGGCCTACTTGAAACAATCCTCGGCCTCAGAATCGGTGAAACCTAAAATGCGCAAATGTTCAGGGTCTTCAATCTTCAGTCCAGTCTCTTCAGGCTACATTGGGCTCTTTGACTACTCAGGTGGCTACTTTGACTCGGGCCTCGTCTTCTATGGCCTGGAATCTTGGACCCAGAATGGCGCTTTGGAGGAATCTCAGGCTACCTTGGAAGCAAAAGTCACCTGGTATTAAGCGAGATACTTGGACATCAAGGCAATGATCACGAAATTTATCGGGCCTTCAAGGGTCAAGCAGCTCAGTCCCCCTCAGCACCAACAGCAACTCTTGCCCTCACTAATGCTCCAGAAACAGTTGAGGGGGAGAATAATGCTGAAGAAACTCCTCTTCACACTAAGGGGGAGCCAACACCACCTGTTTCAGCAATACCTATCTCATCAATCCCACCAACAACATCAACAACAACAACAACACCGACAGTCACAGCACCTATCATGACAACAACACCACCCTTGGTTGCATCATCTTCATCAGGACAAGACAAAGGGAAGGCCATAATGCAAACACAAGAGCCTAAACACGAGCACTGAGAAGATTCCCTACAAGATCGGCAACACGAATATCCTTACACCACAATGACTAAGTGCCTATCTTGCAAAAGTTGAAAAGGAAACGAAACTAAGCGAGGATGAAAAGAAGATCAAGGAAGCCTGGTTAAAGTGATTGCGAAGAAGCTGAAAATGTGGGAATTAATCCAAAGAAGCTTCAAAGGTCAGCAGGACAAAGTTTATGGATGCTCAGATTTTGCTAAGATGGTCGAAATGAAAAAGCATTGTTGGAAGGAAAGAACAAAAGAACTGCACGACCATCGGAAAACAAGCGACTACAACGGTCAATGACTAGAGAAGGCTGCTGAGAAGATCGCGATGTCAGAATCATCCCAAGTCTAAACCAGCGGCAATGAGCGTCTATAGGGGATGATAAAAGACACTTCGAGGTTCATGATCCCCTAAAATTCACGGACTTTGGGATCATGAACTTCGATGAACTTGGTCCAATAATTGAAAAGAAGCGAATCGTTAGTGGTTAGGAGGCTGATGAAGATGCTCAAACAAAAGGTATGAAAGGCGAGGGATGCACCAGGCTGGCGGGGATTCACCTGCCTTGCGCACCACAAGGATCTCAACCTCAGTCATCAGGCAAAGGAAGAGGGTTGAGTTCGGCGAGATCAAAGTGCACGGACTAGAATGCAAACGGGGGTGCACGAAGGTGTAAAGTTCGGTGAGCTATGCGTGGTGATTGAAAAGTCCGAAGAGGGCTATTCCACATTGATGTCTATGGAAACCCGGCATTCCAAAGATGGAGTGATATTGATCGTGCGAGGTGTAGGTACTGCAATCTTGACTACATACCTGTGGCCTCTCGAGATCAAACCCCGCAAACATCGAGTTACGCCATGACACGGATGCCAAGATAAGAGAGCACCACGACAAAGAAACACTCATCAAAAAGAAACCTAAGCTTGAAGCACTGGGGATCCATCTCAACTGACATCATTTTGATTTATCTTTTTGTACTAGTGATAGGAACCATGTAATGTGATCAATAAAAGATGTATTTTTTGTTAGAATACTCAGTGTTCCTTATTGTATTCATTAGTACATTGAGTGTAAGAAAAGCCATTTGCTCACTTACACGATCAAACACTAGGCTATTTGTATATCCAAATGAAATTTGTTGGGTTGGTAAATACCCAAACCCCTTAATCTAGGATTTGAATAGAAAATAGCCCAAGTGTTTAAACCGTTAAACACTAACAGTCACGAAAGTGCATAGTCTCTCGGTGAGTCATCTTCGAGATACTTAGTATGAGGCGAAGAAGAAGTCTCTCCTTCGATGAAGGCGGAACTTAAAGGGTGAAGACTAAGTCAAGAAGAAGATGATGGATTCAGTGAGTGATGACAATAACTCACTGAATCCCTAAGACTCTCTCCAACTCTTACACTTAAGACAAAAGTGAAGTAGAAGAAGGATGTAAGCGAAGAATGAGCGGGACAAGGCGAGAAAAGTTTGAATCGAGATAAGGCGAAGTTCTTATCAACCAAAGTCAACTTTCACTGAATGGCAAAGATCGGGCTCATGTCATCACCGACCTTAGGAAAGTAGTCTTGTCTCTTACCTAGAATAGCCTTTTGTAGCAGAGAGACAAAATACATCGTATTTTGTCTTACGTAAGATGTCGATTTGTCACTTAGGAAAAAGTTAAAATTCATACATGTATAAATAGCATAGAGATGGAGTGAAAAGTTTAAGCTTGTGAATTGAAAAAAACACACACACACAGCCATCTTTTCACTCCTCCAAATACAACTTAATCCTGAGATAGCCAGTGGGTTCTAAGAGTTGTGCTCAGACTTAGCCTGAGCTTAGAGAGGAGTCACCAAACTTGGTCATTTCAATCCCAGAAATCGCATTCGCAAGTACTTGGGTAACGTATTCTTTTGATCGATTTCTAATAAAGAATATGATGTTGAAAATTACTTTGTGTGTTTTACTTACGTTAATTTCAGTCATTGTTCACAATTAATTTGCTTCGAGTACTTAATTGTTTTTAAACGATAGTGAATAGGGAACAACAAACCTCCTTTACCAGGAACACCTGGACCACCATTCCTACCCTTATTCTTGTTATTGACAGTTTGAAAACCATCCATAACACTTTGTTTAGGCTGAGTAGGCGGTGGAACATATTTAGGACAGTCAAGCAACGTTGACCAAACCGTTTACACGTATCACACCTTGGCGGTTTCCATTCATATTCAACCTGAATCTTTTAAATAGTAGAACCCGATCCATCTAGTAAGGGTGTCTCTGATGAGAGCTTTCGAAGAGCCTTATCCGCACGAACTTCAATCAAGCACCTAGCAAAACTATCTGCGGCCGAGAATCCAAGCACATTTGACTAGTGTAAGAATCTAACATTTTGAAGTACCAATCAATGTAGCAAGGCCCGACACCATCATCGAGAGAACATAGCAAGAGGAACATCATGAAATTTAACCCACACCGGAATGTTAGTCAAATCCTCTTTAAGCAGATTGGTACTCAACGTCCAAGTTTGAAAGATAATTGGCACATTCCTAATCATCCACGGTCCGTTTTCAAGAACATCATCAACACCTTTACGAGTGAAAAACTTAAAGAAAAAGAAACCCTTGGCATTCATCATAACCTTCTGAATACCATACTTTGGCCCACGTATTACGAACATAATAATCAACGACCAAAAAAGCAATACGTTTACCAAGAAAATAACCATAAATGGTATTCTCAAATTTAGAGTTTACCTCCTCCAGTACTTTCATAGGAACGGAGAGATCCACCTCAGTAGACTTGTTACTACATTCCAACCTACGAAAATTAGGCTTTTCTTAGGTAGAATCATTGGACGTCGCACCGCATATGAAACGGAACGCCAATTTGAACCTTGGGAGACGATTTAGAAGCATTCTCCGCATTCATTAATTTAACACCACGCATAGCCTCTTCAAAATTCTTACACGCCGCCAAAACAACCGGATCAAGACTTGGCTCAGCTTCATTCCCACTATTACCAGGATATTCATCAGAACTTATTCCAAAATTTTGTGATTGACAAGCAACATTGAAGCTCGAAACTTCATTCACATCATGTCCAGTAAGTGGCTCCACTTGTGCATTAGTACACTCCACATCCCCACCATTCTCACCAATCGGTTTAGAATAAGTGTTATGTGGAACCGTCTCCACATGATGTTCAGTTGAAGACGCATTCGAATGAGTACCAGGTTCATCATGTTAGGTCACTAGTTTTACAACACAAGCTTAATAGAAAGATAGAGAGGCGATTGAACAAGTAAACAAACACACACACACGATAATAAAGACGATTTAGGCGTAGATGTGAATGAGAGAATAACTTGAACAACCAACCTTCAAATGAAGGTTTACAAGAGGTATTTATAGGAGGGAAGCTAGGGCAACACTCCTAGTTCCCATTCTTTTCTTTATGGGCTTGGGCCTAAGCTCATGGGCCTTCTACATAAGCTTAAGGCTAATAACAAACATAAAGGCCATAATAAAGCTAACTATTACATATTAATTACTAACACTTGATTAAGGTTTAGGAGTGATTCCAACAATCCCCCCCTAAGTGTTAGTGATGAATAAACGGTGAAGGTGCAATTGTAATAGTTGCTTTGACGTCTTAAACGGTATTCTTCTTTCTTGTGAGAAGAACTTCCTTGAAATGAACAATCTCCCGATGTAGAGAAATTGTCTTCTTTGAACGGTTATGCTTTGACGTCATCATTAACTTTGTTCTTTGTTCATTGTTCTTTGTGATAGAAGTGATAGTATGTTGTTGTTATGCGCATCAAGTCGCCTCAGTGCGCGCCGTGCTCGGTGTCTCCACGTCATTCTTCAACATGCTCACAGCTCTTTGGCGTTGGATATCGATCTTGATGAAGTTCTTTAAGTCTTTAAACTTTGTAGATTCTATGATTTGTGAAGAATCATTGACTTTTGTGTTGCTTTAAGAAAGAACTTCCATTAGTGATGATGTTGGCATGAGCATGTGAAGATTCTGCACGATCATTCCGCTCGGAGCTTCCATAAGAAGAAAACATTAAAAGCGGTTAGTAATAAGCGGATTCCGGCACTTACAAGTTTGAACTTCGAGAGTGTTAACAGCATAGTGTGAAAACACAACTATAATTCTTACAAAGGCCGTTTCTAAACCGGAGTCCCACAAGTGAGATAACACGATGCAAAATCGAAGTACACCTACGGTTCGGATGAGTCGGTGAGGTACAACGAAGCATCACCTCACACCGGTGAGACCGTTTGAGACACACTAAGCGTAATCACGGGAGTTACGAAGTGACTGCTGTCCGAGGCTGTTTGAGGTTGACCCTGGCAGGAGTTTCCATTCAATCACTGAAGATCACATATGTGAAACTTCTCATAAATGTTCTCGACAGATTGCTAAGATCTATGAAGGACTGATAGCATTACCCGATGTTCTTATTGTTGAACATCAAGTGATGAAATGTCAAGTGTACCTAAGAGATCTTTTGATGAATCTCGTGGCTCTAGACTCAATAGTGCGTTTTGGTTTTCTTGAGCGGAGACTAGGGAGAGGTCTCCCTTCAATATCAGCAATCTCTAAGAGAAAGCCGATAGATTATGTAGTGTTCCATGTGAGAATGAAACAAGCTTCTGTTGAGAGAAACTTGAGTGGTTAAGGAGGTTTAGTGCATGCGTCACTGGGTCCATGACGACTTTTAATCTTCAATATCATCAAGTGACAACCCATTAGCATATGAATTGAACCCGATTAATGCGCCTAAGTTGAATAATCACGGAGGGCTATTTATTTTCACCCTTTTCTTTGCATTTCTTTTTGATTCTTCAACTCCTTCTTTCTCCGATAATCATTTTCTCCTTTTTACAATCATACCTAAGGACTTCTAAATACTAGCTATTTGTGGTGTCCTTGGGTAGATCCATCCGGCTCTGGCGGATCATAGGACGGTTATTCCTAACCTTAGTCACCTTATAACTCCATGACTAACCTATGTTGCCATAAAAACCACTGTAGTGAAAAATCTCTCACAGTGTTCATAAATGAAAACGTTTTGATCCACTGTGGAGATAGTATTTTGCATAAATACTCCCCCTTCACACGTGCTTAAGAGTAATTACGGAAATTTGCACGGTGAGGAAAGAGCGCGCACTTTTTGAATTGATCAACTCAAGATAGACAATCCCTTGCGAGACACGATTACGTTGAATAGTTAAAGAGTTGCATTGTCAGCTTTTAGGTGACAACTAGCTCTAATAACTAGCTTGAAGGTGTAGACAAACCTCGAGAGGTTGTCGAACCCGTCAAAGTTCATGTCTACCAAGAGTTTCTCGAATGGTACATTCTACTCGAACAAGTCCTTCGCGAGACACGTTTACATCACTAGCGAACTAGTTTGAAATTATTACCCGTCCAGGACACGTCTTTTTGAGTTACTAACAGTTAAGTACCGTCAATTCATTGGTAAAGTCTGTTTAGCACGAAAATTCATTTGCATTTACACAACATATTTCTTATCACATAAATTTCTCCCCCTCAAAAATGGCATATTAAATGATATTTTTGAAATGTTGAGAATAAATATGACAATTTTGAGTGTTGCGGGAAGATTGACACAAAGAACATTTTGGTGAGCAAAGTGTTAAGTCAAATACTCCCCCTCAACAAGTGATATAAACGGTTGAGGTTTTGAAAATCATAAGGGGAAGTACTTGTTCTTTTGAGTAAAACCTTTGAAAATGAAAGGTTTGATAAGGTTTACTCAAAAGTAAGAAGCTTTCGCTCCTTTTATAAGGATTGTGGCACTGGCGTACCACAGGGTCCTTTCTTGACAAGAACGGGTTGTACATTGCATTATGTGCACAAGCCATTGATAAGTAAAATCACACATCCAAAGTAATAATGAAATAGAAGCGTTCAAGGGGTACCGGAAGTCCGTGATGTTGCGTGGAGTGCGAATCGGGCGTTGATAGCCGGTGATGTTAATCCTGGGTCGACCACCAAAAAAGCTTTCCAATGTTACGGCGAATCGATCCCTTCGATACAACCTTTCATCAATCATTTTGATGATCCTCTTCACATCCCTTCGATCCTGAGAATTCCATCGCTTAGGAGACCCAATCTTTTCACGAATATCCTTTAACCTATAAGCCAATCCGTCCTTAACCATCTTCAACGTGTGATCCCCAAATTTGTGAAGATCTCTACACGCCATCAAGCAATTTCGTTGAAGTTCATGCGTGTAAACGACGCCGAATGGTTTGCTTTGGTCGACGAGGGTGTATTGTGGAAGCTTGTTAATGTCGGGAAGGTCTAGCAGAGGTGGAGTGAAGTTGACGGTCGATATGATTCAAAGCAAGTCGGAGATCTTCTACACGTTCTTTGATGACTATGCTTCGATAAAGATAAGCGAAGACTTGATGTATTCACGTTGTACTTGATTGAGAATTGTCTCATGCGCCCGTGCATTTTAGCAAGGTACAGATCTTCAATGTCATTCAGAGACAGGTTCTCAAAGTCCGCTTCACAGAAAGCATAATCCCTTTCATCTTGCCGTTTGACCACGATATTCTTTAGGAAAGTGTAGTCCCACTTGGATGAAAGATCAATGTGTTTAATAGCAACGATCCCTTTAGTACTATACACTTTGCATTCGAGACTTTCGAACGGCGGCTTTTGTAGTAGATTCTTCGCCGTCGTTGAGCCAATGATGAATCCCGCACAATGCATCGGCGTCATATTGCTTCACTGTTAGAAAACAAATGAGTAGCCTTTTCCTCGATGGCTAAACGGTTGGAGTATATAGCTCTTTCAGCCGGAAACGGAAGAGTGAGGGATGTAGCGTATTTTCTAGAACCATCGCCACCGTGTAGAAGAAACTCCAAGTCGTTGTTGAAAAAGTAGCGAAATGGGATCAACTGGATTGATGTTCACTTGCAATGGTGTTGATTTCATAGTCTGTTTAGCCAAATGAAGTAGATTCGGATAGAGTTGTTTGGTGAATAACTCCTTTGTAACTCCAGGAACGGTATCGAGAAGGTACTTATGAGTGTAACCTTTGATCATCTCGTTCATTTCCCCTTGAAGATCACGTTTCATGAACTTCTGTATGTATTCCCTTTCAACTTGTATCTTGTCATTCTCATCATGTAAATGCTTTGTACTTGATCGGCTGAGAAGATTGAGCCTTGTAAAGCACGTCTTTCTTTCTAACACGCTTGACGGCTTTAATGATTCGGTAATAGCTTGAGAAATCCAAGAGGCGTTGGCTTTCTTTACTTGATTTGGATGTGGATGGTTGATCTTTTGGATGGTGGTGGTGAAGAGAGAGAAGATGAATCGATGATGATGAGATGTGAGGAGACTCGAGGTCCTTTGGTGGTCGAAGTTTCCTTCTTTGAGCTAGCGGACCGTTTGCATCCGGAAGAAAGCATCATAATCAACATCTTCTTCATCGCTAGACTTAGCTTTTTCATCAGCTTTATCTTTCTCTGACTTATCAGTTTCTGGTTCCTCAAACTCATAATCAATATAATCCTCTACAAGCTTTTGTTGTTGGGTAAGAGTGGTGGCACCAGTTCCCATATCGGGTTGATTAACCGCATCAGGAATTGGTGAAGAGTGGACACCACCACTCGACCCTCCGAGGCCACGCATTTGATCCAGTTCAAATTCTTTAGCTTTGTGTTGGAGTCTAATGATTTTAACCTTCTTCCCGAATCGTATCCAGTGGCTCTTCATCCGAGCTTTCTTCATAAGGCACAAGTCTTGAGTCTTTCCTTTTCCGTGTTTGCCGGTGGGCGACGGGAGGTTTGATCGATGGAGTGTCATCCCGCAGCTTCGAGTAGATAATCTCTTCATCGATTCAGTATCTTCTGAACCTTCATCCACTATTTGTTTTTGCGGTTCGACTTTGGTATGGGAATGGGAACTTCCTTGGTGGGAACAATCCTTTTACGAAGGATTTCTCTTGGGAAACTTCCTTCGACTCAGTGCTTGCAGCACTTCCGCACTGCCTCTCGGTTTTCGTGTAGGTGTACCAGAAGACTTTTCATCAAGATAACCAACTTTGCCTTCTTTCACTGCTACCCGATACCTTTTGTATGTCTCTAGCTTTTTGATTTCTTTAGTCGAAGATGATCGTGTAACACAGCACCACTTTCTTTGTTGACGATTCCTTGATTCCACAGTTAGAATAGGTTAGGTCAACATACGCGTGATTGTTGGGGTCATTGAGCCTCGTGGGAATTTCAGGATTAAGTCCAAGTGCTCTCTGGATCAACAGTTTAGTGTATCTGACATAGGGAATCTTTGAGCCAAGCTTTTTGAGAAATGACATCATGTCTTCCCATATCAGAGCTTCCAGTTCGATGTCCTTCTTGTTGATTAATGACCAAAGTATTTGCAGTTCCATGAGCTTCGATGCTCATAGCGTGTCATCACACAGACGATTTGGTGATGATGATGTAAAGAGTTCTCCACGGTTGAGGAATGTTCTTAAGTTCCACATGAGAATGCTTAGTGATAACTCCTGTAGCTTCATCATAGCCAATATCAATCAAGAACTGCAGAACAGTCTCTTCAGTGGGTGTGGCATAGAAGTCGGTTGGCTCGATTTCAGGAATGAGAAGAACAGCCCGTAAGTCTGCATGTGTGATGGTGACTTGTTTGTGATTGATGTCACACGCACTTCGACCTTTGATCCTTTGCATTGAATTCCAGAATTGTTGAATGTAGATCTCTGGTACTATAGCAGAGTGTGAGAGCATGTTCTGGTAGGGATGATTATTTAGAATATCTACATCAATGAGACAAGAAGATTCTGAGCATGTGAGGGTTTCAAAGTCAACTCTGAGATTGTTCTTTACAATCTTCCTCGGATAACCATTAGGAAAGATATCGGCAACTGTGAGAACATCTGGTGCATCCACATTCATTTGTTCAGCCATGTCGTGATCTGAAATAGCATTAGCCAAAAGAACCAACATATCGAGAGACATAATGTTAGTCAATAGAAGGTCTTATTGTCTAGTTATTGAATGTACAGTGTCAATGATTGTTACGAGTCCTAAGTCACTTGTTTGTCCAATAGTCCAATGACGTCGTGAAATGTTTAGTGAGTTAGTTAACTTTAAGTTTTAAAGTTTATGTTATCACTGATTGTTCACAACATATCAAACGTTTAAGTTTATTAGTGACAATATTGGATTCGTGACGTTATGATAAGTTTATTAACAAGTTTGTACGCGTAACAATTCATAATGAAGGTCAATCAAGGCATAGGCGTAGAGTTGGCAAAGTTAAGCGCAACAGTGATATGACATCTGGCGTAGCGAAAGCTTATGCGTGGGATCTTAACTACAGCGTAAGAAATGTTACGCAGCGTGAAGAAAAAGGGAACCTTATGGTAGAGCTTACGCGTAGGCGTGATTTATGCCTTACGCTGGCGTAAGGCTTACTCGTAAGAGTAGACCTTATGCGTAGAGTCTTTGTTTACGCATATCCTTCACAGGATACGCGTAGTCCCATTGTAGAACCTTCGGCGTAATAGTTATGCGTAGGATTTATTCTTCGCATAACATGACTACTGCGTAGGGTAATCCTTATGCGTAGAGATTCAAATGACCTTGATTCTGAATTTTAAGCGTAGCAAGCCTGAAATAAATTCATCAAATCATCAATATTAACACAAAAGTTCATTTTAATAACAAATCATGGCATGAACATTCGTTAAACAGTTATGAGTAGAAAGTCATAAGCGTAGGTCAAAACCCTAAGGGTTATGAATTACGCGTATAATTTCTAGCCATGGGATATGCACCAAACAATTTCGGTAGTTCTAAGATGTTGTGAGAGTCTATAAACCAAGTTATAACATCTAAATCATGGAGAATCAAAAATGCCCAAACTTATGAACTTTAAACCCTAATTCCAAATTTTTAATCATTTAGAGTTTCTGGGTGGTTATAGAGCTTGGAAATCATCAATTCATCATCATATAAGCATTACACAACAATCTTTTTGAACAAAACTCTTCACATTTGTAAACACCCAAATCGACTCATAAACCCTAATATTCAAAACCATCAATTACGTGTTTGGGTGGATTTTGAGGATGAAACTAGTATCATTGATGTTAAATACATGTTTTGACACAATCTTTTCAACCACAAACACCCTTTTATGATTTGGTGTTCTTAAGGCTACCCAGCGTAAGATACAAAAGTGACTATATCATAAAATTAAACCGTTGGATTTTTGAAAGATTCAAAACCATTGCTTAAACACATGTTTTAACACGAAATAAACACTTACAAATTGATGATCCAAAACGGATTTGTCAAAGCGATTCTTAGGCGTAGGATCCTTTTTGGTGTAAGTATTAAATGTGATGGAATAGTTAGGTGGAGAGTGTTTTTTATTAAAATGACTTTAACATTTTGACAGTTTTGGTCCCTCCACCTTTTCCTTTATCATACAAAGCCATTTAACTTCCATTTTGGTTACCAAACAAAGATTTTAAGAAAGAAACATGACGACACTCCCCCTCGACTTAAGAGAATAATGAAAGGTTATAAATTTTAGTTTGAGGAATGTCATTGAACCAGAAAAATTTACCACCATTGATAAAAGAAACAACCTATTTTCGAAAAAACATGGAAGTACAAGGTTTTATGAAACTGAAAAAATATTTACTTTCTCCCCCTCAACACTTGTTCGGAAAAAATAGTGAAAAATTTGATAGAACAAAGTTTTTACTGAAGATTTGTACTTGCGATGTTTGAAAGACTTTAGATAGAAGAATATTTTTGAGATTTTCTGATTTTATATTTTTGTATTTTGTTTTTGAAAAATATTTACAAAGAGATTTTGGTGTTTGACTTGTTTTAAGACTGTTTTAAGAGTTCAGAGAGTTCCTCTTGAGTCAAACACCTCATACCAATCCGGTGGACCAACTCATTGAACCTAGCGGGAGGCAAAGCTTTGGTGAGAAGATCTGCCAATTGGTATTCTGCACCCACAGTATAATTCAAGCACTCTGTTCCACATGGTCCTTGATGAAATGATAGCGAAGATCGATGTGCTTTGATTTCGAGTCTTGAATCGAGTTGCACGAGATAGCAATGGCACTCCGATTGTCGCGATACATCGATCGATTCCAAATCGTAGCCATAGTCTTTGAGTTGTGTTCTCATCGAGATGACTTGAGCACAACACGCCGACATGGCTACATATTCTGCTTCTGGAGATGACAGCGATGTACAATCCTCGCTTCTTTGATTGCCGGACACCGGTTTGTCACCAAGAAATTGTAGTGCTCCCTGAAGTGCTCTTCCGTGAATCTAAACATCCCGCTGCGTGATCAGCCGGCATCAAAAGCGATTAGTTCAAAACCGAGAATCCTTCATACCGGATTCCCAAGTTAATGGTTCCCTTGATGTATCGGAGGATTCTTTTAGCCTAAGAGAGGTGGGTTTCGCTTGGTCTTGACCGATACGGGAGCATAGATAAGCGGCAAAGACAATATCAGGTCTGCTAGATGTTAGATACATGAGAGACCCAATGATACTACGGTATTTTGTAGGGTCCACCAATTTCCCATGTAAATCAGCGTCTAGCTTCTTGGTGTGAGCCATTGGTGTGGCATAGGTGTCACAGGTTTTCATTCCAAATTTGTTAAGCAATTCAAGGGCATATTTGGAGTGACTCAAGAAAATACCACGGGGTGATTGATGAACTTGCAGTCCTAGAAAGAACGTAAGTTCATCCATCATGGACATTTCAAAATTTTTCTTCATTAGTTTTGCAAAAGCGATTGAGTACTTTTTATGTGTAGACCCAAAAATGATGTCATCCACGTAAATTTGAACAATTAAGATATGTGCCCCATGATATTGTATTAAAAGAGTTGGGTCGACCGAACCTTTGGTGAAATTATTGGCAATGAGGAAAGATGATAGCTTGTCGTACCATGCCTGAGGAGCTTGTTTGAGACCATCTGAGCTTTGTTAGGTTTGTAGACATGGTTCGGGAACTCGGGATCAACGAATCCATCGGTTGGGTCGACATAAACCGTTTCTTTAAGTTTTCCATTGAGAAAGCGCCGTTTTGACATCCATCGATAGACCGTCATATTCATATGAGCCGCGAACGCTTGAAATATTCGACGCCTCAAGGCGAGCAACCGAGCAAAAGATTCTTCAAAGTCTATCCCTCTTCGACGATAACCCTTAGCAACTAGCGTGACTTGTTTCTAATTACGGTTCCTTCAACATCCAATTTGTTTTTCCAAATCCATTTTAGACCAATGACGTAGAATCCTGTTGGTCTTTCAACCAGTTCCCATACTTCAAGACGTTTGAATTGGTTGAGTTCTTCTTGCATGGATTCAATGCAGTTGTCTTTTGTCATTGCGTCCTTAATGTTTTTAGGCTCAGATTGGTAGATAGTGAGTGCATAAATGCAATGTTCACCGTTTGAGTGAAGCGTTGTCTCGTAAATAACGGCGGTTGGTTCGGGTTGCCAATAATATT
Source organism: Chrysanthemum makinoi (assembly GCA_910596185.1). NCBI lineage: Eukaryota > Viridiplantae > Streptophyta > Magnoliopsida > Asterales > Asteraceae > Chrysanthemum > Chrysanthemum makinoi. Next base: position 899,974 of record OU343217.1, on the reverse strand, counting down.
TTCCATAGGATGGTCTTTTGTCCATCTATATGTAGAGGGTTGATGTTGGTATACATTGTGCAGATTTTGAGGATTCAAATGGTTTGTTGACGATTCCGCGACATCTGGTGCAGCAGTCTCATTTGCAAACGGGTTAAAGAACGCATTTGGATCAAAATCTGCAGGTGGGGGTACTTCATTCAGAACATCATCAGCCAAGTCATCATTGTTGGAAGCGGTTTGTTCAAGCTGTTGTGTTGGAGTCAACCTGGTGGTGCTTCTTCAACCGCGGGTTGTTGTAGCGTGTGTATCGGTATAAGATTAATATCAGGTTGAGCACGTGAAGCAGGCGGATACACGTAAGCACGTTCATCAATATCGTCACTGAACGGCGGAGCAAATAACATTTCCATTTGTTGACGAGTAAAGCGGGGGCTTATTTCAGGTGATGATGGGGTTTGGGGAAGTTTAAGCGATTGTGTCGGGTTCCAAGTGTTATACTCGAAACCATGTCGTGAGTTCATCAAAATGAGCATGAATCGTTTCCATCACCTCCTTTGTTCGACGATTCCAGATTCGGAAAGCTTTAGAATTATCACAGTATCCAATAAAGACTCCAATGTCAGCTTTGGCTTTGAGCTTTCCAAATTCATCACGATCATTGTTTGGATAGCAAAGAGATCCAAAGATATGAAAGTGTTTGAGATTCGGTTTTCAGTTGTGGACAAGCTCGAAAGGTGTTTTGTTGTGGCGTTTTGTAATCATAGAGCGTTTTTTGAGTGTAGCATGCGAGATCACAGCCTTACGCCATAAGTAATCTGGAGTTGGGCATTGATTAACATTGTTCTTGCGGCTTCCACCAGCGTTCGGTTTCGATCTTTCAACAACTCCGTTTTGTTGGTGTAGCGAGCAATAGATGTCCGATCTGAATTCCACTTTCATAAAATTCACGAAGGGTATGATTAACAAATTCAGTTCTCTCTGCGTTCTTATTTGTCGGATGGTGTTTGAGTTGAACTGTATTTTCGTGAGAAAGGTGATAATCATTTGTGGAGCTTGGTCTTTGCTTCGAAGAAAGTAGACCCAAGTCCATCGTGAATAGTCATCAACGATTACTAAGATGTAGCGTTTGCCATTGATCGTTTGCACACGCCATCGGGCACACAAATCCATGTGAAGAAGATGAAGCACATCTTTGAGCTCGGTTCCACCTAGAAGGAAAATGAGCACGAGTACTTTTTCCTTGTTCACACGCTAAGCAAAGGTGATCTTTTGAATACCGAATCGTGGGAGTCCTTCGACTAGTTTGTGTCGAGCAAGGTTGGTGATGGTCTGAAAGTTTAGATGGGAGAGACGACGGTGCCATAGCTAGGATTTTGTTGATGTTGCCTTTGAGAGTAAGCAGATGGGAGATGAAGCAACCATGTCTTGCATAGAGATAGTGTAAAGACTAGAATTACGTGAGCCAGACATAAGGTCGTTTCCTTGTAGATCACGAATGAAGCAAGTTTTCTCCCGAAAGTTTACTTCCAAATCTCCACAAAACCGACTCCACGAAAACAAATTGTGACCGAGGCCTTCCACATAATAAACCCTGCTGATTTCGATGTTCCCATTGATACAGTCTCCGTAGCCCATGATAGCTGTGAAGTGATCATTCCCCGACCGACAAAGGCCAATGAACTTTGCAATAAAGTTTGATAACATTTAAGGTTGTTCTGTCATGTGTCGGGAACATCCGCTATCAACAACAAAGGATGATCAGACACCGTGCATAACAATGCACTACACTGAGATGGAATAGAAGTAGATGTGGAACCCGAAGTTAGATGGTTCGAAGCGCTTATAGTAGACATACACACATCAATAAGTGTAGGCATCCATTTAAATCCTAGCGTGTTATGTAAATTTACTATCTCCAACTAGTATTTGCTTTAGTCTTAATGAATGCACTAGGTGGTACCGCAATCTTTGAGGTGATATGGAACTACGTGTATATCAATGCGTTTTAGAATCTAAAGAGGCGGTCTACCGCACCGACTTAGAATGATTAGTGGGCCTAGCGGTATTCGAAGTCTTAGGATTCCAGAACGTAAGATTATAGCTTTAGCAACACATTTGTCATGACAATCAGAATTCATACTTTTACGACAAATCACACAAGGTGCATCGATGAATATCAAAAGTACTTAAAGTTTCACATTCTACACTACTATTGCTATTACATTTGCGGACGCAATATCTATAGTGGAAGCAACGCGAGTCTTATTCATAGTCCTATGGTGTTCTTCTACTGCAGCATTCCTTATTATTCTTTTCTTAGGTCGCAACTTCCTATTCTTTCTGTAGTGCTCCTAGGTCGTGAAGTGCGACGCTTGGAAAAGATGTAACTAGTCCTGCTTCAAGAGAAAGAAGCACGCTAGCAACTTGTGATTTGGCAGTAGGAATTCTAGGTTCACGATTACTAAGTGTTACTGGTGCTATCCTCTTAATGACGGTAGGCGGAAGTTGTTCATACTTTCCTAACATTTCTCTTAACTTAAAGATAGTGTGCACAATTCTTGATTTTCGAAGCGAAGATTTCCGAAAAATTCATGACTTCCTTCGTGTGTGCAAGAAAATGATCAAGTTCGTTTGATGCTTCATCACGAGTCTGTTTGAGTAAATCAAATATGACACCATATTCTGCTTTAACGATTACAAGTTCTTGTTCATATTTTGAAATTTGACATTTCAAAGATACGCTTTTGATCATCCAGCTTGCTCAAATTTTGGATTAAACGTTTTGGATTTCAACTGGTTGATTTTGTTTTGCAAAGCAAGTTCACGATTATGACAATCTTTTTGACACCATTGAGAGACGACGTTTGCATTTGAAAGCTCGTTATTCAATCGCTCATTTTCTCGCTTTTAAAGACTCGACCGATGCACATTATCGAATACTCAACAGCTACCATAGAGTCAACAAGACGTGAAGAGATATAATCGATGCATGTGACAAAGAATTCAATAACACAGATATGATATCAAAGACAGATAACATCGCCCGAGAGTCGATCAACATCTTTTCTCAACGCTTTTTACGCTTGGTATTAGAAATAGATGTTTTCGCTTTAAAACGATTTTCATCAATCCAAATTCCGATGAAATTCGCTCCCAAGATAATGCACAACTTTTCAAATTTTTAACATTAGGTAAAAGATTTTTCTGAAAAATATCTCTTTGTTCTCGTGCGAGGCGTATTGAAAATGTTGAACTTTTATTTTAATGATATTCTATCTCATGTTGTAAAATTTTGAGGTCAGCCATGAAAATGTCAAAATATCGAAGAATTTTTTTCTTTTGAGTTTACTTCACTGATGGAAGGTAAAGGACCGTAAGTTTGTGCATAATCTGGTTTGGGATTAACATTAGAAGACTCAGGTGTTTTTATGATGATCCGTGGTGTGTTAGAAGAATCCGTTGGTGTGACGAAAGTGACCGCTTTTGAATAGTTAAAAGGTTTGTTGTACACAAATTTTTAATTTTGATCGACACTCGTCTTCTGCATCTAATTCCTCTTGACGATGATATTCAACAACACTCATTTCAGAATTATCAATTTTATATTCTCGCGACCGAAATTTCAGATTTGGTTTGAATGCTTTTGGTGAAAGTTTTGGTTTGTAATCAGCAAGATTTGGTCCATATCCATTTGGATTGGTTTTTAAAGTAAACTTTTCAATAGTATTCATCGACTCACCATGTTTGTAAACAACCGTTGTAAACTCTTTAAGTTTGTTTTAAAACCGATAATTTCTTCAAGTTGATCATCTTTGCTTTCGCTGAATGCTTTTTGTATGCAGAGAACTGCTTTTTGACAAGTTAACAACTCAGCCTTAGCTTTTTGATTTTCCAAGGTGAGAGCGTTAATTTGCTTTTATGTTCATGTTTCAGTTGTTCTATTTCAGACAACAAAGCATTCTTTGAGACAGCTAGATCAATGATCTGCCGCTTCTAAATATTTTTCGTTTTGATGAGATTTAGCAAAAGCTGCTTCAAAACCTTTTTCACGTTGTTCTTGAGTTTTGAAAAAATTGAGTTGCATGTTTAAACATTCAAAATCCTTGGTTAACAGTGCAGTTTTACGTTTAAATTCCTTATTTAATGCATAACATGACTCTATTTGGGATTGCTGGAATTTAAGTAATTGAACATGATCTGAATGAGTCAATGATTCAGCGTGTTCAATGTGAGTCACAACATTATCATTATTTAGATCCTCAAGTATAACCACGGAGTCAATTTGATTTTCAAAGGGAACCATAAGGTCATCTTGATCGTCAAATGTAACTACGGGTCTAATTGAAAATCGTCGGAATGAGATGTGGATGACTCATTTTGAACATTCGAGCCTTGCCGATTCAGATGTTGGAAGAGATATATGACGAGATAAATATGGTTTGTTCGTGTACTGAGACAAGCCGCCAGCAGTGTCTACACTGGGCTGTAGACACTCATGTGTAACTCATGCATATTAGCCATCAACATAACAACTGCATGGCCGCAAATCCTCCATATCATCATCCGAAATCTGACCGCCATAAAACCGTTCTTTGTCTGTGAGAGTTCCACCAGCTTCATCCTTAAGAGCCAAAAGAAGAGCCTCTTTAAAGTAAGCACCTCTAGTCCTCGGCTTTGCATGCATTAGCAGTGTGTCCTTCTCATTGCGCTTGTAGCATCAAGACCATTCAATCCATTCTTGAGCATTTCCCTGTTCCACCACTTGAGCTCTATTGTTATTCCTACCCACAGCATTAAACCCTTGACCATTAGCCATGTGACGACCATAACCACGATTCAACTTCAACTCGCCCATTGTTGACAATGACTGATTTCGTTTGTTAGATGAGGAACGAATACGATTGTTGGATTTGTTGGTATAACGGCTAAAAGCATTAGCTATCATCACAAATCCTTGTTGCAATGCTTCAACGGATCGATTCCTCATTTCATCGGATAAGTGCTTGAACATTGTTGTATGGAACCAACTGAGTTTGTTGAGATTGTTGCTGTGAAGGATCATATGATGTGATTGTAGCAATTGGTGGAGTTGCCGGTTGAGGAGAATAACTGTTTTGAGCATACAAGGCAAGTTGTTGAGTTTCCAGATTTGTCGTTGAAACCATTTGAGCACGAAGAATCCTTTCCTTATCAACTTCCTTTTCATGAGGCTTCAAGTAATCGTACAACAATCCGTATGTAGACTGATGCATGTTCTTCGCTTGACGGAGAAAAATGACATACTTCTCCCATTCAGGACCAAGACTACTCAGGAACTTAGTATTCACTGCAATTCTTGGCATGATGATGTTGTGTTTATCCAAATCATTGATGATGTCTAAAAATCTATGATGATAAGACTCTAGTGTCTCTCCAGGTTCAATCAAGAAGTGTTCATAGGCCAAGTAAATTTTAGATTCCAAATCCTCCTGATTGAGTACAGATCCTTCCATAAGAAGACGAATATGGTCCCACATTGCTTTTGCAGTCTTTTGAGCATCAACACTGCGAAGAATTGGGTTTGGTAATCCTAGGAGGATATATTCCATTGCAAGCTCATCAACTTCATAGTGTAAAAGTTCTTGAGGATTCAAAGTGCAAATGAGAGCAATGTTTGTTTGTTCATCTCTGGGTGGATTAGCATTTGGATCTCCGGGTAGAATGACAGTAGGCATCTGAAATGGACCTTCTATGGTAACCTTCTTTAAAAACTTTCCATGTGGCTTCTTCAGGTCGCAAAACCTAAAGAACCTAATCACCCATTGATCGTAGTTTCCTGGAGTGAGCATTGAAGGTCTATCAAGTGATCCAGCCTCATGAATTGATTGTTGGCTACTTAAAGCTTCACACATTTTGCCAAACCATGATGGTTCCTTCATAGTATTCCTTGATGGATGTTGATTATAGAAGTTTGTGTAAGGTTGAACTTGAAGACTTGGTGGTGGTTGAACCATTTGAGGTTGTGGAATTGCTGCAAGTTGTGGAGTATGTTGTTGATTAAATTGTTGTTGATAAACTGCTTGTTGTTGATTCCATTGTTGATGTTGTCGACTTAATTGTTGTTGTTGTTGTTGAGCATAAGTGTAAGGGAAATAGTTAGAGTATGGTGGTTGTGACATGTTGATAAACTTGTGTTATAATATGGATCTTTGTAGTCGAATGAACCTTTGTTGATGAAGTATCCTTAGGCGTAGAAATCACAATAGCCAAGTAGCACTTATGCGTAAAAACACCAAAGTTACGCGTAACAATTGAGAGTTACGCGTAGATTTAGCTTACGCTGCGTAGCGTGAAAACACCTAAAGTTACGTAGACAGCGATGAAACTTTAGGCGAGGATTACCTTACGTAAGACTAGGTCTACATGAATCAGCGTAGGATTTCTACGCGTAAGCTTGTGCTTATGCGTAAGATTAGGGTTTTACCCAAATGATCTTTTACACTATCACGAAGGCAAAAGATATCCAAAGTCGCGCGTAGCTTATCCAAGCAAGAAAACACGGAGTAAACCACGAAAATGAAGATCAAACCAAGGAGTAACTTATGCGTAGGATTAGGGTTTTCATACGCGTAAGATTACTCGTAAAAATGATTTTGCCCAAAGATGTTTCTAAACCAGTTTTTGTGTGATAAAATAGCTTCAATAACACCAAAATGACACAAGAGTGTGAAATTTGATGATCCAAAGCACTCAAAACGGTTACGCGTAGTTTTACACCCTCGTTCAAAAACGATTTGAAAAACAATGATCCACGCTTAAAGTTCAAAACTTTTTGCCAAAAACAGTAAGTTTAACACCTTATAACATCAAAAGTACAAGAGTCTTGGAATAAAAAGTGTAAAAAATGCGTTTTTAAGCAAGCCAAAGTTTATGATACGCAAGTTAAGCGTGAGACCAAAACTCACTTCAAACAATACCTTCACCCGACTATTTGGCGATTGATACCACTGTTAGGTCACTAGTTTTACAACACCAGCTTAATAGAAAGATAGAGAGGCGATTGAACAAGTAAACAAACACACACACACGATAATAAAGACGATTTAGGCGTAGATGTGAATGAGAGAATAACTTGAACAACCAACCTTCAAATGAAGGTTTACAAGAGGTATTTATAGGAGGGAAGCTAGGGCAACACTCTTAGTTCCCATCCTTTTCCTTATGGGCTTGGGCCAAAGCTCATGGGCCTTCTACACAAGCTTAAGGCTAATAACAAACATAAAGGCCATAATAAAGCTAACTATTACATATTAATTACTAACACTTGATTAAGGTTTAGGAGTGATTCCAACACATCGACATCATGTAACTTCTCCATATCATCGGTAGGAAAACCCTCCATGAACAAAAAGAAACTAACCTTAACATAAAAAAAACCAGATCGGAACTAGAAGAAAGCCACGGAACAAACCAAATCCATGTAATCACAACGTTTTTAGTTAAAACCTAGTCATACACTAGGGTTTATAAGCATGAAGAACATACGACTATCCCATGAAAACAGAAATCAATCAGAGAGAGGAATGAAAGCAAGAATCGACCACACGACTAAACCCTAAACTAGCGATTCCAATAAAGAACCCTAATTCGTGATGTAATAAGAACGATTTAATAATCGACTTAAGTACAAATCAGATCATAACTAGTGTAATAACCAGAAAAGTAATCTCATTGTTAATAAGAAATCGAATAGGGGTAGGGAATCGGAAATCGGTTTTGGGTTGGAGAGAAAGTCGCTTTAGGGATGGTCGTTTTTTAAGACCCCATTTTTTATAGTGCATCCACTTATCTTGCAGGGATTGATCTTTCTATTGACTACCTGTGACATGTACCACACATGAAATTGGATAGTGAAGCAATCGATTTGCGGTTTTTTTTCGCCACAAAACCTATAACAACGAACACTTACAATTAAGTTATTTGTAAAAGGACAACTCATTGGCCCAATTTGAATAAGTCCAAGTTGGTAGTTAGTTACTCTAATCGACTAATGCTTCAAAAGACTCTAATTCAAACATAACATTTTTAATAATATTTAGGGTGAAAGCTAAAGATACGCAACATAATTTTTCAAAACAGACAATGTATGTAATAAACTTTGAAAATTACCATTGTACGAAAAATACTTTCAAATTTGGAACGATGTACGTAATATGACCGGGAACTAGTAGGTTACCGTGTCACAAAGTTTGAAAATTGGCGAATGGTCCATGTGGCTTGCGTTGACTTTCACCGGTCATTCCTTAACTTTTTTTCGTTAAAAAGTTACGTAATGGTCCTTATGGTTATTGACTTCTATTTAGTCCGCTTTTATACTTTCCACCCGCTCTTTACGTTTTATCCGTTTTTTTCCGTTTTTCTTACGTTTTGTCTGTTTTTTTTACGTTTTTATCGGTTTTCATCAGTTTTTGTCCGTTTTTCTTACCCCTTTTTTATATTTTTCTCCGTTTTTATACACTTTTCTTACGTTTTGTCTGTTTTTATTCGTTTTTGCCCGTTTCATCCGTTTTTCCGTTTTTCTTACATTTTGTTTGTTTCTCTTACGTTTTTGTTTGTTTTTATACTATTTCAACATATTGAAAATATTTTCAAAAATAAAAAATTTTGAAAAAAAAATTTCCATGAAATTTTTTCGCAAATTTGTAAAAAAAATTTCCGAAAAAAAATTTGAAAAGAAAATTCCAATTTTTTTTCGTAAATACATTTTTTTTCAAAAAAAAGAAATTATAATTTTATTTTCAAAATTGTTTTTTTCGATATTCTTTTTACAAAAATAATTTTTTCGAAATTTGGACACATTGAAAAAAAAAAATTATTTTTGTTTGTTTTTTTCAAATTTAGCCACATTGAAAAAAAAATTAAAATTACGTTTTTTAGAAAAAAATTACGTTTTTGTTTGTTTTTTCAATTTTTTTTTTTGCAATATGTCCAAATTTCGAAAAAATTATTTTTGTAGAAAAGAGTTTCCAAAAAAACAATTTAGAAAAAAAAAATCCAATTTCTTTTTTGAAAAAGTATTTAAAAAAAATTGTAATTTTTTTTTCAATTTTTTTTTTTGGAATTTTGTTTTCCAATTTTTTTTTTTCAATTTTTTTTAATATGCGAGAAAATTCCAATTTCTTTTTTCAAAAATTTCAAAATTTTTTCTTTTTGAATTTTTTTTAATATATTGAAATAGTACAAAAACAAACAAAAACGTAAGAGAAACAGACAAAATGTAAAAAAAACGAACAAAAATGTAAAAAAAATGACAAAAACGGATGAAACGGGCAAAAACGAATAAAAATAGACAAAACATAAGAAAAATGTATAAAAACGGACAAAAATAAAAAAAAGGTAAGAAAAACGGACAAAAACGGATGAAAACCGATAAAAACGTAAGAAAAACGGACAAAGCGTAAGAAAAACGGACAAAGCGTAAGAAAAACGAAAAAAACCGGATAAAACGCAAGAGAACGGGTGGAAAAGTATAAAAACGGACTAAATATGAAAGTCAATAACCATTACTGTAACTTTTTTAACTGAAAAAAAAAGTTAAGGATGACCGGTGAAAGTCAACGCAGCCACATACAGAGATTCATTCCAATTTTAAACTTTGTGACCGTAACCTCTACTAGCTCCTCGGTCATATTATGTACATCGTTTCAAATTTTAAAGTATTTTACGTACAATGGTAATTTTCAAAGTTTATTACGTATATCGTCTGTTTTGAAAAACTATATTGCGTATCTTTAAAGTTTCACCCTCTATTTATAGCACTTGGTTTCCAAGTTAACTATTATGCTCTTATACATTCAGCACGGGTAAATTAAAATGGGAAATTTACGGATTTCGGCTGTTATGCTATTGTTTATTTGTCACATTCCATACCTTTATTCTGCAATATTTTCTATAAAATCTCATATGATATCGAATTAAAAAGTCACATTTCCCAAATATCGTTTAATTCTGATATCGAATCAATTTCATTCAAGCTTTATGGAAGTTAAGTATACCAAGAACAATTATAAAAGTATATTACTCATCCAGGTTCTTTTACTTATAAATATAAAATTGTTAATACTGGTGTTACTTATTAGAGCTCAGGCATCATATTTGTTCACAACTATGTGAAATTATTTGTTCGATTGTAGACAAAGGTGTATTCACATGGTTGACAACACGTACCGCACTAGATAAAAGCATGCGATATGCAAAAGTGTTTAAAAACGTTCTTTTTCAGATCATGTTACCAAAGCTTTTGGGTGTTCTCGGACTCCCGGTCCAATGCTAAAAATCATTTTGTGCTACATAGGTTCTAAAATCTTGGGTCCGTTGCGGCTTATCTAAAATGTAGTTGTATCATTCTACGTAATGGCCGGAAATGACACTAGCTCAAACGTGTTTCACAGCGAAGGTACGCTTTTAATACAAATTTGTCAAATCTGAAACTTCAATATAGCAATATACGTATGATTTGGCTGCATCTGAACCACGCATTATGTATAAACTCATTCCAATCTTTATAGTAATATTGTAAATCTCGTACACACTTAAAAATACTATTTTTATTGATACTTCCTCAATTTGTATTACTACGTATTTCCCAATCTTAATGTGACACGCAATCATCATTGAAAGTTGACTTAGTAGCCAGATATCATGAGGTTCAAACCTAGGGATTCACATTTTCCGGATGGTTTTAGGGTTTGGAAAACGGTCGTAGAGAAATTTGACATTCTGCTTTTACTTTAACTTGAATGACTTAACCATATATTCAATTTACTCGACATGAGAAATGAGTTTGAATTAATATTATTTGTAATAACACAATAATTATAAGTTACTACCGACCAAAGCAAATTGGTTGTATACAGCTACAGCTAGCAACGTGTGCATCAATGGCAGATAGATAATCTACTTAATAATTGTTCACTTGATTCTCTCTAATATAATTAATCTTCCAAATATCTTCAACCAATATTTTCTTATCAGACAGATACGATTTACATTAATTACACGTAGCGAAGATTTCAGTCACAACCTTTATGCATGCTTTGTTTTATTTTAAACACTTATTTATATCCTTCCACATAATTTTTCTACTCAAACAATTATACAAAATACACCATGTACTGATTTCTTTTAATTTAGTTAATTGACATTTTCACTTATTATAATTTCATTTTTAAGTCATTTAATAACAAAGAGGGTATCACAGCATTACAAATGACGTGCCCCTAAAATAAATGTTAACTGGCCAAATATCTAGGAGCGTGTCCCCATGTCCGTCACGGGCAAAATAATCAGTATATCAAATGCTTAACGATATTTTGTAAAGTGCAACCATTGAATAACATAGATTGTACATTGTGGTTAATTATGTGTATATTTTGTTGAATGGGGTGAATTAATTGTATATGTTGAATAGTGTTTTTTTTTTAAATTTTATTTGTGCTTCAATACTTGTAAATTATGATTTTTTACTTGTATTTGGTTAAAATTCTATTTTAAGAAATGCTAAAAAATTAATAGGAGAGAAGGTGCAACATGTATTATAAGATAATATAGATAATCATTTGATGCTAAAATAATAAGAATCATATTATAGTTGAAACCCAATTAAGGTTTTGTTAACGTATGTTCACTAGGCACATATTAACGTTTTAATAAAAAGAATAGTTTAGTTTATTTAAGTGAAAATTCTTTTCAAATGTAGTAATTATCAGTTTATTTAATGTGTATTGAATGCATTTTTTTTTATTAAATAAGAAAATCCGTGTTTATGAATTATATACTAATTGTGATCAGAAGGCACTCGTAAGCAAAACCCATTTATAATTAGTATTTTCTAACTTGTACTTTAGAGGCACAAGTTATATACATAAAAATCTCAAGGACTCATGAAAAAGACCTGAGAGACCTACATAAAAGTTTATTTTTCTGTACTCTTGTATGCGTTTTCTGAGTCTTTTTTCAGAATCTTTGAGTTTTTTAATGTGCTTAACTTATCCCTTAAGACACAAGTTAAAAAACCTTTATAATTATCATAGCACTTAATTCGAGAGATGTTTTAAAGGATTTGAGTTCTCTCAAGTTGTAAACATAACTTGAGTCAAGTTGTGAGATTATGAGCCATTAGATTTGATTCAATGGCTCAAGTCAAAATAGTTCTTTTGACTTGAACTATTGGATTAAATTAAATGGCTCACAATCTAACAACTGTTGGGAATGTATATATTTACAAACATGTGAATGTCCGGATTCGAACTCGTGACCACGGGATTGCACACATTAGCGAATGAGAATTAAAGTAAATAATATTTGTTTAACGATTAATTATTGCACATTAAGTCCGGTTAACGATCGTTAAGTATTTAACGGAAAAATGACTAACGACCGTTAAATGAAAAGAGAAAGGACTAGAAATGGAAAAACTTGAAATGAAAAGTTTGGGTCTTCCCTTTGGGCTTGTCCTATGGCCGCCAAGGGTAATGGTTTCAACCCAATCCCTAACTTGTTCCAAAGTTTCCTACTAGTATATAGAGGGTTAGGTTCTAGGGTTTCATACACTTGTGCATTGAATTAACCCTAGATCTCTCCTCTCTCTTGTCCCATTTTCGGCCGAACACCCATTTGTGTAAGGAGTTTGGTTTTCGTTTTTCTTAAAACGAGGACTTGTAGATCTAGATCTATAACGCTGATTCGTTGGTTAATTCGTGGTGTACAAGAACGGTTGTAAGACATTATTCTTACACCAATTAGTACTCTCTTTGTTTTGCTCAAGGGATCCGACATTCGCAAGAGGTACGTTACGATACTTTCGTTAATTAATTTATTTGTTATGATCTTTAGTCTTCACCGTGTACTCTTGATGTCTTTATGTTTTATTGTATTTTATATTTCATAAACTCAACAGTGGCATCACGAAATGTATAACAATTAATTAATTATGAAACACATAATTAAAATAAACATGAATTTGTTATTATTTGTATTCTTAGATCTAGGGTTTGCAAAACCTAAACCCTAATTTTGAGGAGGGGGCGCTTTTTTATGGTGCCCTAATTAGGGTTTTGTAAATTATTGTTTTAATTGGATTAGAAACCCTAAGATGCATGCAACTTTATGTGTATATGCGTAACTTTGATTTAATTGCATTAATTGTTAAGTGTAATTTTATGTCCATGATAATTATCTGCATGTTTTATCATGGATCTGCTTTTATTGTATGTCTTTCTTGTTTAAGTGATATACACTAAATTATGATAGATCTAAAATTGGGGAAGACCTCAACAATTATTAATTTAATCAATTATGTGCTATGTGGTATGTATTTAATTTTGACTTGCTCAATCGATGAATCGATGCATTTGGTTCACCTGTACATAGATGAAACGGGTGAAAGTCTTAATTAAATATATGCATATTGACAAATCTAGAATTGGTTATTAATAGGATTTATTAAAAACGTTTGCATGTGGCTATTTGATATGCATGACTTTTATTTGTTATGCATTCATTGTTTATTTGTTTATTTTTATAAATACTTGCTTGTTTGTTATGTGTAACAAGGGTATTTTTACAAGAAAAATAAACTGACCTAAACAATGGAGAAACATGTATTTTTAAGAATAGTAATCATAATCGTTTTAATTGATTGATGACTTTGGTACAAATGGTCTGAAAGGCTCACCCATGAGAATGAACTAATAAGAGGGGTTTAAAGAAGCGCACAGTACACCGAAAGGATGTCTAAGGTTGTGCTTTAGCGCGTGCACAGTCCTCTGCCCTCTGTAAGTTCGAATGGAGCTACTTAGTAAGCCATTAAATGTGCAAGCTCATCTTAAGGTCGAATTAGTTTTAATTCCATGCCACTTCGTGGTAATTATCCGAAACACTAAGTGTTTACACTTATGCAAAAGTACGGTATAATGGGTGATAATTAACACTAAATTCCTTAATTGGTGAACCCAATACCTCAATTAAAGTTTGATGATGAAAAGCTTATACATTAAAACAAGATAAAAATGTTTTAATAAAACCTATGTTACGAAGATGAATGCATGACATCTTTGTACATATTTGATTTGACATCAAAATTATTACCCTTTAATTTAAGTTATATGCCATCCAACCAAACGGAAACACCTAAGATTACTTTTTATTTGCGTGAGATCGTGACTTAGATCGTAATCAAAGGGTAAAATGTCCACGTGTCGGGAGAGCGGGCATGGACGATTTTGCAGTTTCTTAAGTTGGACAACTTAATTGAGTTTTGTAGTGAGAGCTGGCAACTCAAGGCATAAGATGGGATAAAACATGTTTACATGGCGATTGATATTGGCTATATGTAAATCCCATAAACTAGGAATTGCAATTGAAATTGGCAATTAAGCAATAGCTCTACCATTTTGTATAAGGTTCATTACTAGCGGATCAAGCGACGTGATGAAATTATGACAATTTAGGATCCTAGTTTTCAATAATAATTAATTGGTTATATGAATATGAACCTTAGGTATTTAATTGTTTATTGAAAAGGTTAATTATCAAAAATACTAAAATTGAATTTTGTAATTCTTTTGAATGTATAAATGCAACATTTAACCGTAAACGTGGTTTAGTCTTTGATTAGTAAATTGATCCATTCTAGCTTTGAAACAAATGTTTGATCGAATAATTCTTGATAAGACAAACGAAGTCTCTTTTCCATGGGAGAAGCATGAGACTCAATCCTATTCCTTTTCATGAATGAGAAAGGTATAATAGGAACATTTGAAATGTCTAAATTCTAATGTAAACTTAGCAATGATTGCACATCTTATTTTCCATAAAGATTTCATTACCTCATTTGGTGAATGAATCCTTTGTAACAACATGAATGTTGGTTAATTGGAAAACATGTATATGAGTTACTAGATTAGAAGCTAGACTAATTACCTCAAAAATTGGTAAAAGGCAAACTAGCATATTTTTATCTAGTTGTTTTGCTTTAGCCTTTAAAGGTACTACATACTAATATGGGGATGGTAGGCTGTTGAGGAAAGAAATTGCATACCCAATTTTTCGAGTTAATAACATTGATGGATAACCTATCATTCATATAGTAGAATAAACCTTTTAGTACCTTAGTAATGATTATTTTATGGTTCTTCAAAGGTGTAGGAAAGTAAAAGCAAGCAAGTTGTTTTCACTGGTTATGCAACACTTACAATGTTGTTTATCTGGTGGAGCATTTTGTGTTGCATTACTTGAATAAGAAGTTGTTTTAATGATTTCTAATTCAAGGGGAGCTACAAGCCTTACTTCGTGTAGTAACTCATATTATCTTCAAAGATAATTACTTTCCAATTGTAGACACTTATGTTTTAATGATAGTCTGCACGCTTTCTTACTAAACAATGTAGTTCTACATCTACTTGTTATATCTATGACACAAATCATATTAATCAAATAAACGAACGTGTATCGTATTGTTTATATGCTACATGATGTTGTTCCATGCACAAGTGGGAGAAATCTTATTGTGTGTAAGGTACAACACATATTAATATGATTTAAAAGAATTCTTTTGATAAAGTAAGAGAATAACGTTCTAATAGGAAGTATACATTTATATATGTATGATTGCCCTATTAAGAACATGTGTCTGGATGATAACAAAGACTACTTTATTTTTAAATATTTATGTCATTCAATATTTAAGAAACACTTGTAGTTACAATTTATGTTACGTGAGAACGTGAACTAGATTGTAGCCCAAGGTAAAATATCCACGTGCCGTGAGAACGAGCATAGATGATTCTCATAGTTTCTTACATGGAACATTTCATGGAATGTCATAATTAAATGAAGTAATCTAATTCTACCTTGAATTTGAGTATTCAAGTGAATGACTTAAATATATGTAGTAAATATTAACTTGAAATATGAATTGAAACCCGAGGTGGTGTTCATAATTACTTTAATTATAAATGTTTATGATTTTGTAAAGTTACAAACATAAAGTCTTTTAATACAAGACTTGGGTATAAAAGTAAGACGTTAACTTGCTATGTTTTAAGACATATGCATGAAGTCAATGAGTTAATCAATGACTTATAAACATTATAGTGGGATTATAATTAATATATGTTTTGACTTGGTCAAAATATTTGTGTTATAATACATGCAATTGACTTGGTAATTCTATTGTACCATTGAGTTTTACTTTGTTGGTAAATAGGTAAGCCAAAAAGAGTGATGGTTATCTAAAATATTGTTAGATTTTTCTTACATATATTAATTCTAAGGAAATACCATAGTTTTGGTAAAATACTCATAGAAGAATCAAAATGCTTGGCATTATTTGATTCAAGATAACTATAGTTTCTTTCAAAAGTTATCAAGGTTAGTAGATTGAGTATAGATTGAATATACCCAATAAGACTCCAACCTAGAAGATTAATAAGACACCATTTTTTATGGAATGATGAATCACATTAAGTCTTATAAATGAAGTTCTGAATTTGTTAAACTACTTATAGAGTGAGTTGTGACAAACTAATGTTAGAACTCAATGTTGTAATATCCCCAAAAGAGAACAATGTATTATTGTTCTTACTTGCTAAACTATTTAAAGGGTAATCTTTTAAATTCTTTAAAAAGCAGTGGGAGTTTTGTTTAGATCTTGAAAGATTGAATTACAAAAATACATAATCTTTTAAAATGTAATTAGCAAATATCATGATGAGGCTAAACATGAAAATGATAGACCTTAATATGATGGAATTGTCATTCATAGATCCGTAAAGATATCTTAGATATTTAATATGCTGAGGAATATGAGTTACATGATCATGGTAAGCCTGTTAATCATAATGATAAATTTACCAAATGTTGAATTGTGGAAAATCAATTATACTATGAATGTAGAGATGCTGTCCATAAAGATAATCAACTTTAGATACTTTTTTTTGGGTAAAGGGGAGTAATCCTGCACCCTGGTAAATATATTAACCAAATAAACGTTTAAGTACAATGGATATGAGTGAAATCCCATATCTCAGCCCGTTACATAGGCATAAAGCTTACATAACAAGATACTTCCAATTCTCTAAACAAGAAAACAAACCACTATTCAAATTATATTATATGACACAACACTAACATTACTTCCTAGGACCTTGAAACGTTGTGCCATACATGGCATTAAAGGAATCCAAATTCCCAGGAAGATCACGAACCATTTATAATCAATGGCAAAATCATATTCATCATACTCATCTTCAAATTCTTATTTACACCAAAAATATTAGCTTAGACTCATCAAATGGGTTAGCAACAACTCATCTTGAGAATCGGACACCACAATCTCTCCCACTTTAGAAAAAGGGTTAACTCTCTTAGTAGAAGAGGTAGACGGAATAGGTAGACCATCATCATCCACAAGGTAGCTTTCCCATGAATAATTAGCTTTTCAAGCTTACCAATCTTCGGCTATGGGAGTAGAACCACCATCCATTATTCCCATTGAATCACTCACAAGCTTGGCGGCGGAAGGTCCCAGTCTCAGGAGGCTTAGAGCGCCTCACCAATATCATACAGAGTCCTTCCGGAATCATCAATGCCTTTAGTAGTACCGAAGACTTCACAGTCTTGTCCTTGTTAGTAAAAGAATCATCCACAGTACAATCATTTTCCACCTCAAGAGTCCCAAAAGAGTTAGACGTAGGAATCGGTGTATCAACTTTAGATACTTGGTTTATCTTAATAATGAAAATGAGTTTCTTCAAAGGATGAAAACCCTAGTGGTTTAAATCTTTGTGTAGAAATCATATGGACAATATTGTACATGTATTTAATGTATGTCTAGTGATAATAATATCAATCATACTTAAGCAATTAACTATGATTGAATATTCTTTCCTATATACATTAAATAGAAGTATAAATATTATAATTGTCATACTTAGTTTCATTGATATGAAATTTTGACAATGAATGTCATAACTCTTTGGTGTGAAATTACTTTTGAGGGGCGATGAGTAATACAAAGAAGTTTTATGAATTCAAATAATCCTTGGATATGTACAAACTGCAAGAATTCATGAATGGATATATGCAAGCATCTAGGAGATGTTTCTAATGTTTAATATTAAATCCATGTTTGATTTAATAAATTTAAGATAAGATTGCTCTAGTATTTGTTGGGGAGTATTATTTATTTTTTCTTAAATCTTATATGTTGTATGGGCAACTACATTCCACTTAAATTAAGTTTTAGTTGGGAATGAAACTTAGTTTGTAAGATTTGGAAATAATATATACAACTTTGGAATATATGTTTATTATTATAAACATATGCGTAAATAAATGAGTCAAATAGAACATGATGAATACATATCTTTGACAAGATAGATGATATCTTAAAGTTGCTTTGAAGATTCATCATGAACATCATGTTGTGTATAAAGTTGTTGTGTCATGCTTGATTACAAGATGATATGACAACATTGAAAGTTGTTAGTGTAATAAATATTTTAAAGGAATATGTTTGGATTTAGAATCACATTCCACAATCTTGAGATGCTCCTAGATTCTATGGATGATTATATGACAATTGTTTCATAATTGTCATTGCCAACAAACTTGAGTTTTGGTAGGCACCAACATTACACTAGAACTGTTCAAAAGTTTATGGATATTTAAAGAGCATATTGTTGTACACAATGATGCTAGTATAATTGAGATGACACTCAATTCTAGTCATGGTATCATTGATGATGACCATGTTGACTAGTTATGCTCAACTAAGAGCATAGTCGCATTATACATTAAAGAATAAAGAATACTTTAAACTTTAAAAGTTTTGAAAGATGATTGTCATATAAAGGTGGTTCAGGTTGTCACGCACCTTATGGAATAATATGACAATATCAAGATATGTGTAAACACATACAAGAAATTCACTTATTGAATTTTTGAAATAAGTATTCTCAAAATTCTTATAGATCAAAGTTAGTTGAAATTATGCCTTGTCGACAAGTATGAGATGCATGACTTGTGGCAAAATTCATTAACTAAGAATTATCATGCATTGATCAATTTAGTATTTGGATAAAAGGATATTGTAAACATTATTATTGAAATGAAATAAAGTATTTTTGTTATGTTTATATTCATTTTTATGATGTTATCCTATATTTGCATGTTTAAATCCTTGAATAACTTAAGTTATTCTAAATAGTCCGTTGTCAATCAATAACATGGGAATGATATTGAATTAAGACAAATCAGAGTATTAGTTAGAATATACTTGAAAGTATATTGATGCGTAACATGACTAATTTCAGATGATATTCAATGAATTGAGTATAGGACTTATCCCACCCACATGATGATACTTTTTGGATCTTAGTCATTAAGTATATCATGAATATTTATCCTCTGACTTGAGATGTAAGAGATATGTCATGGATGTAGTGCATTTCTGTGAGGCAATCTAACGCTATAATGTATCGGTAGTTATAAGGGTTGTTTTCAGAAGTGTTGCGAAATTGTGAATCCTTTGTAGTCAAAATGGGATTTGTTTCCTTCAAATTTATTTTGAAGTATAATACTCTGGGCCCTCATAGGATTGTTAAGATGTTTGTATGGCTATACCCAAGGTCTTCTGGAATATGTTCAGAAGAATTGGTAATCTTAATCAATCATAAAGCGAAAACATAATAGTTAATTAAGAAATGAGTGAGATCCATATTCTTATTAACATGGTATTAGAAACAAAGGATGAATATGATGATGAATCATCAAACTTGGTTTTTCTCCAGAAAACCATACACGAGTTGTACCGGGGCATTGGCGTGTTGCTAGACGCTAACCAATGTCATTACACGTTTTGTAGACATATCCAAGTGGGGCTGTTGAAATATATTTACAAACATGTGAATGTCGGATTGAACTCGTGACCACGGGATTGCACACATTAGCGAATGAGAATTAAAGTAAATAATTAATGTTTATGTTTACGAATAATATTACATTAAGTCGGTTAACGATCGTTAAGTATTTAATGGAAAAATGGCTAACGACCGTTAAATGAAAAGAGAAAGGACTAGAAATGGAAAAACTTGAAATGAAAAGTTTGGGTCTTCCTTGGGCTCCTGCCTGGCGGCCAGGGTAATGGGTTTCAACCCAATCCTAACTGTTCCCAAAGTTTCCCTACTAGTATATAAAGAGGGTTAGGTTCTAGGTTTTACTTTGCTGTGCATTGAATGCTAAGATCTCTCATCTCCTCTCTCTTGTCTCATTTTCGGTCGAACACCCATTTTAAGGGAGTTTGGTTCGTTTTTCTTAAAAGGACTTGTCAGATAGCAATGCTTGATTGATTGGTTAAGGTTTATTGTGTACAAGAACGTGGTTGTAAGACATTATTCTTACACCAATTAGTACTTCTTTGTTTTGCTCAAGGGATCTGACATTCACAAGAGGTACGTTACGCATACTTTCAGTTAATTAATTTATTTGTTATGATCTTTAGTCTTCCGCTGTGTACTCTTGATGCCTTTATGTTTTATTGTATTTTATATATCATAAACTCAACAACAACTTGACTCAAACAAATTGTGTTATACAAGTTGAGAGCATCCTTGCCCTGTTTTAAATCTCTTGTATGTTATACAAGTTGAGAGCATCCTCAAAGAATATTATACTACGTATCTCACAAGGAGATTATGATAAGAAAGTCAAAGCATATCCGATCCGTGATTCATTATTAGTTAAATATATAAATCTGTCAACTATGAACTATTTCTATGATGAGATAATGTCCGAATACGACATTTACGGACTAATAACTAATTTTATTATTAGTTCTAAGTTTATGATCACAAATGATTGAATCTTATACACTTGTGAAACTGATGTGATACAAAATAAATGAAATAGCTGATGACTGGTTCAACTGTTTTTCCAAATATACAATTGCTCTTAAAATGAAACGGATTCTGAATTGAATCCTTTAAAAATGTTCTTTGAAGATTTCTAACAATATATCTAACTGAAAGGTTTTAATGGATATTTAAATAATAGTATGTCCGGATTCGAACTCGAGACTTCGGGATTGCACACATTACGTATGAGAATTGATGTACATATTTAATATAAATAAAACGTTATTATTATTAATTATTAATCACTAAATAAAACCTAACGATAGTTAAATGATTAACGAGGTTTGGTTAACGGTCGTTAAATATTAACTACAAGGACTAAGAATGAAATTAGATGTCGGGAAAGTTCTAGAATCCCTTGGGATTGAATAGGCCGATCGGTGGAGGGTTTCCAAACCCAATCCCACTCAAACTTGTACTTCAAGATATGTTAACTATAAATACAAATCAATGTATTCATTATTGACTAACCTTGGATCACTTTGATAACCTAATTTCTTTTCTCCTCTCCTCCCTATTTCTCTTGATCGTTAACCCCCCCTCCACAAAGGGATCGATTTTTCCAAGTGAAAGAAACTAGTGTTTGGTTTATTTGTGATTCAAGGAACTAGCTTTTCCACATCAAATCGCTATTAGTACGTGTGTACAAGAACGAAGAGCAAGCACACTTGAGCTTGTATTCCTTGGTGGTTGATTTTTGGGTGGGAATTTGTGAAACCCTAGTTTAGGGTTTTGGGTTTTGTTACTTGATCACATCATCGTTTGATTACTTGAATTGCTAAAAGGTACGCGTTTCTTGTTTGGTTAATTAATTACATATATTATTCCTTATTAGTCTTCCGCTGCATGCTTTGATGATGTTATTTGTTTTATATATAATTGTTATGAGTATAAAATTCCAACAGTGGCATCACGAGCCGTTAATATGATGTAATTAATTACCGAAACACATAAAATTGAATCTTTATGATTATTTGCATGCTTTTGATGGTTTCTAGGGTTTTGAATTCGAAACCCTAATTTTTATATATGGGTCGATTACCCTAATATTTATATAATTAGGTTTTAATTTTGTAAAACTTGTAGAAACCCTAGGATTGCATGCTTATTTTATGTGGTTAATTAATGAATAATTGTTATGTGCCATGTAATATTTTTATCTTGGGTGATAATTGTTAATCGGAATCCATGGTGGAACATGCATGTTTTGCCATGGAGTATTGTTTATTGTATGATTGATTAATTGTTAAGTGATACACACATGTTTTATTTATTTAATAATTATCGATTGGGGAAGACCTCAATTATAACTAATAAAATTCGTTATGTGCTAATTGGTATACTATTAACTTCGGCTTACGCAATCGACTTGTCGATGTATGTGGCTCATCTACCTTGCGAGATGAAAGTCCTAGTTAATGTATGCATTATTTACACCTAGAATTGTTATTAGAGTTTATTGAAATAATTATGCATGTGGCTAATTGTTTTACATATGTTAAATTGTTTAGTTATATGTTTATATTATTTGAGTGTGTTTAATTTTTATTAAAGTGCTTTTTGTTTATATAAATTGTTTGACATGTTAGTAAGCAAAAAGGGTTTTTGGAATAGAAAATTAAATGGACTAAATAATGGCGAAATTGATTTGTTATCTAAGAATTATTCTTGAACTTTTAATCGATTGATGCGACGGTACTAAATGGTTAGAACGGCTCACCCACTAGAACAAACTATAAAGGGGTATTTAAGAAGTGAGCACAGTCTCACTGAAAGGATGTCTAAGGTTATGCTATGCGCTTACGGTCCTCACGCCCTCTGTGAGTTCGATTGGAGCTACCTAGTATAACCATTCAATGTACGAAGCATCTTAGTGCAAAGTTGTAAGTTTCTCAACGCATCGATTAAAACTTTGTAGAATTCAATCTTAGCAATTAAAAATCTAATGTAAGTTTTTCGAAAATATTATGTTATAAAGTTGTATGCATGCTTCTTTATACATAAGTTTTGATTACACGTCAATAATTGTACCCTTTAAATTTAAGTTTATGCCATCTAATGATATGAAACACTTGAAGTTGTAATTTAGTTATGTGAGACCTTGATCTAGATTACAATAACGAGGTGAATTATTTTGTTGTGTGAGACCTCAGCTTTATGATTTGCTGTTTCTAAATTAGATAACTTAATTAAGTTGTTAGTGAGACCTAAGGCTTAAGGCATGAGATGGGATGAAACATGCTTACGTTTTGCATTAATTGTTTTGGCAAAATTGTTAATCCCATAACTTTTGGAATTGAAAACTTGTTTGTCAATTATCGTTTTCAACGATTACCTATTCTATACTTTCACCACTACTAGCAATCATGGTGGTGAAACTATGATAATGAGGATCCAAAATTCAAGGAAAATTCTATGGTTAATATGAATATTGACCAAAGGGTATTTTATTTTCTTGAATGTTTACTTATCGAAAGTACTAACTTTTGAACTTTTATTTTATGTAGAAATGGCTCAAAATTTGAATCTACTGCACTAGCCTCGTCGTTCAAATCTAAGTTTGATCGAGAGAAATTGACCGTAGCGCCAATTTCAATGATTGGTATCGGCAACTAAGAAATGTCTTGAGGGTTGCCAAAAGACTCAATTATTTCGCCTTCTCCTGAACTCTGAGGCGATGCTACTGCTCTTGACCACGAGTACGCATGGCAATGCGAGTATGACAAGTATAATGAGGTCGCCTGCATTATGCTCGGGAGTATGAACTCAAACTTGCAAAAGCAGTTTGAGAATTACTTCCCTAATCTCATGCTTGAAGAATTGCAAAAGTTGTTTGAAAAGCCAATGGTATGAAGTCATATGATTTGATAGATGCTCTTCATAGTTGCAAGCAAGAAGACGGAAACTGTAAGCGCCCAGCCTGGAAATGATGAGTTACATGGACCAGTTGGGGTTTGAACTATGTCTACCCTATGACATACAAATTGGCCTTATCAACAGATCCCTTAATAAGGAGTTTGATGGTTTCGTGCGAAATTATAATATGCATTGCGGGGAAGGCAATCGATGAGGTACATGCAATGCTCATTGTTATTCGAAAAGGTTTGCCCAAGAAGGCCTCTACACCTGCGGTTTTGACCATCGAGAAGGGTAGAATTTCTAAGCCTAATAAGCCGCTAGCGAACAAGAAAGGGAAAGGTAAGGGTAAAGCTAATAAAGGAAAACAAGTTATGACTTATCGCCAGAGACCCAAGAAGTACCCTCGAAGCGTGAAAATCCGAAGAAGGATATGGCTTGTCATCACGCACCGAGGTTGGACCGGAAGAGGAATTGTCCATTGTACCTTGATGAGTTGCGCAATAAGAGGTATAAAATACTACGTGGCGATACCAGTACTCTTTTGATGATAGAATTATTTGCTTTTCCTCATAAAATAAATTCACGGGTATATGATCTTGGATGTGGTATTCACATATGTAATACAACTGCAGAGGACTTAGAGGAGCAAGGAAGCTTGCCTATGGACAGCAATACCTGCACGTGGGTAATGGAGCACATGCGGTCGTTGAAGCTATAGGCACGTTTGATTTAGTTTTACCTTCGGGTTTAATACTGTCATTAAACGATTGTCATTACGCACCTTCCATTGTTAGGGGTGTCGCTTTGCTTTCCTTGTTAAAAGATATTGGTTTCGTTCATGCATTTACTGATTATGGAATTTCGATTTCTTTAAATGATGTTTTTTACTTTAATGTTATTCTAGTAAATGGTGTGTTTGAAATTGATTTGCATGATAATGTTGTTGATAAAATAATTACGTCTTTAGCATCAATAATAAAAGAATCAAAGGTGATTTGGATTCTTCATTTCTTTGGCATTGTAGACTTGTTCATATAGGCAAGAAAGCAGCGTGCAAATGCAATTTTAACACGATGGGCTTTTGCAAAACATCAATGATGAATCATTTGATAAATGCGAATCTTGCATATCTGGGAAGATGACCAAGAAACCTTTAACAAATAGTTTAGAAAGGGCTTCTGATCTTCTTGGTGTGATACATGCGGCGATACGTATGTGGACTACTAAGACATGTGTCAAGAAAGGGTGCTAGCTACTTCTTAACCTTTACTAATGATTTCAGTCGTTATGGTTATGTTTATTTACTTAAACATAAACATGAAGTCTTTGAAACATTTAAGGTTTTTAAGAGTGAAGTAGAACTGCAACTAGGAAAGAAGATTAAATCTCTTCGATCCGATAGAGGTGGTGAATATTTAAGCCAAGAGTTTAAAGATTATCTAGCTGAGTGTGGTATTGTCCAGCAACTCACATCTCCATATACTCCACAACAAAATGGTGTATCCGAGAGAAGGAATCGTACATTGCAAGACATGGTGCGATCTATGTTTAATCTTACAACTCTTCCCTTATCCTTTTGGGATTATGCTTTAGAAACTGCTGTTCGCATATTGAATATGGTTCCAACTAAGAAGGTTGATAAGACTCCTTATGAAGTGTGGTATGGGAAACCTCCCAACTTGTCTTACTTAAAGGTCTGGGGTTGTGAGGCGTATGTTAAACGTGACTCTGGCGATAAGCGCAACCTAGATACATCGTAAGTGTATCTTCGTAGGATACCCAAAGGAAACTATGGGTTACTACTTTTACTTTCCAACTGAAAACAAAGTAATTGTTGCTAGGTATGGAGAATTCCTTGAAAGGGATCTCATATCTCATGAATTCAGTGGGAGAGTTTATGATCTGGAAGATGATATAGAAGATATAACACCTTCTGAAAACACTAGCCAACCTCAAGTAGAACCACAGAAAGTCCGGCGTTCCACCGAGATTGAAGTGGTTCCCATTCGTAGATCCGCAAGGACTACGCGTGCACTGGCGTCTATGTCTCAACGTAGAAGCTGAGGAATATATGTTAGGGGATCTTGGTGAAACTGCTAACTATAAAGCTGCCATGATGAGTCCTGAAAAGGAGAAATGGCGAGTTGCAATGAATGGGGAAATGTAATCCATGAAAGATAACGCGGATAGAGGTTGACTTACCTCCAAATGCTAAGGTAGTTGGAAGTAAGTGGCTCTTTAAGATAAAGACTGACATGGATGGCAATGCACACACCTATAAAGCTCGTCTTGTAGCTCAAGGTTATACTCAAACCTATGGGGTAGACTACGAGGAGACATTTTCTCCTGTAGCAGGCATTAGAGCTATTAGGATTCTTATAGCCATAGCTGCATTACTATGACTATGAGATGTGGCAAATGGATGTCAAAACTGCCTTCTTAAACGGTCACCTAGATGAGGACATCTATATGGCGCACTGAAGGGTTTGGTGAATCCAAAGTTTCCGAAGCGGTATGCAAACTTCAAAGATCCATTTATGGATTGAAGCAAGCATCAAGGCAATGGAACAAGAAGTTTGATGAAGAAATCAAGAAATTTGGTTTCACTCAAAATCTTGATGAGCCATGTGTGTATCACAAAGCTAGTGGGAGTAATGTTATTTTCCTTGTCTTATATGTAGATGACATATTGATCATGGGAAAAGACATTCCAAGTATGCAAGATGTAAAGTCTTATCTTGGAGAGTGCTTTTCTATGAAGGACTTAGGGGAAGCAGCATTTATTCTGGGAATCAAGATCTACCGAGATAGATCAAGGCGGTTAATTGGACTAAGCCAAAGTGCTTACATTGATAAAATACTGAAGAGATTTAGTATGCAAAATTCCAAGAAGGGATATTTGCCGATGCAAGTTGAACATGGCTTAAGTAATAAACTATGCGCTTCAACACCTGCTGAGGTGGAATACATGAGAAAAGTTCCTTATGCTTCGGCTGTAGGATCTATCATGTATGCTGTAAGATGTACAAGGCTTGATGTGGCGTTTGCACACGAACATTACCGGTCGGTATCATGAGAACCCAGGTGTGAAACATCTGGCAAGTGTTAAGAACATTCTTAAGTATCTAAGGGCTACTAAAGAAATGTTTCTAGTGTATGGTGGGAATCCAGATGCAGAACTTGATGTTACAGGGTTTTGCGATGCGTCTTTCCAAACTGATAAAGATGATACGAAGTCTCAAACTGGTTATGTCTTTGTCATTAATGGAGGAGCAGTTGACTGGAAGAGCAAGGAGCAAACAACGTTTGCGATGTCTATTACATGAAGCTGAGTACATAGTCGCTTCGAAGCGCGATGGAAGCTGTTTGGATTAGGAAATTCATTTCGGACTCGGAGTAATGCCCTCAATCGAATTACCTTTAAATGTGTATTGTGACAACTCTGCTGCAATAACATTTGCCAATGAGCCTGGAGTCATGAAGGGCGCCAGACATTTTCCTCGTCGATATCACTATGTTCGAGAACAAGTCGACATAGGTGAAATCAATTTACTCAAAGTTCATACGAGATGATAATCTAGTGATCCCTTTACTAAACCTTTGCCAAAAAGAAAAACTTAAACCATGCTGATGGGATAGGTCTTCGTTTAGCTAGTAGTTTCATGCAGATCTGTGATTAGTATTTGGATAAAGGATGTTATGAACAAATATTACTTTAATGAAATAAAATAGTTGTTATGTTTATTTTTCATTTTCTTAATATTATATCCTATATTTGCATGTTTAATCCATGGATAACTTATGTTATTCTAAATAGTCCGTTGTCAATCAATGATATGGGAATATCATTGAATTAAGACAATCTGAGTTTTGGTAGAATATACTTTTAAAGTATATTGATGCGTGGGACATACCAGATTCACATGATATTCAATGAATTGAATATTGGACTCATCCCAACTTTACATGATGATACTTTTGGATTTTGTCATTAAGTATATCATGAAGTGTTTATCCTCAGACTTGAGATACCAGATAACTGATATGAATGTAGTGCATTTGTGTAAGATAGTCTAACGCTATCCGTAACTGGTAGTTATAAGGGCTATTTTTGGAAGTGTTGCAAAATTCATGAGTTATGTTTGTAGTCAAGAGAATTTGTTCCTTTGAATTTGTTTCAAAGCATAATACTATATTTGGGCCCCTCGTAGGGTTGACAAGATGTTTGTATGGCCATACCCAAGATCTATCTGGAATACGTTCAGATGATTTGGTAATCTTGTTCAAATCATATACAACGAAACAGAATATTAACTTATGAAATGACTTGATCCATATTCATAGTTAATGTAGTATTAGTAACAAAAGGATAAGTAAAAATGATGAATCATTAAATGGTTTTTCCAGGAGACCATGCTTGATTCGATTTGGGGGCGTTGGCGTGTGAAAGCTAGACTAACCAATGTCATTACTATATTTAGTAATATCCAAGTGGGAGCTGAAAGGTTTTAATGGATATTTAAATAATAGTATGTCCGGATTCGAACTCGAGACTTCGGGATTGCACACATTACGTATGAGAATTGATGTACATAATTAATATAAATAAAATGTTATTATTATTAATTATTAATCACTAAATAAAACATAACGATAGTTAAATGATTAACGAGGTTTGGTTAACGGTCGTTAAATATTAACTACAAGGACTAAGAATGAAATTAGTGGTCGGGAAAGTTCTAGAACCCCTTGTGGGTCTTTGGCCGATCGGTTAGGGTATTCCCAAACCCAAACCCACTCAAACTTGTACTCCAAGATATGTTAACTATAAATACAAATCAATGTATTCATTATTGACTAACCTTTGATCACTTTGATAACCTAATTTCTCTTCTCCTGTCCTCCCTCTTTCTCTTGGCCGATCGTTAACCCCCCTCCACAAAGGGATCGATTTTTCCAAGTGAAAAAACTAGTGTTTGGTTTATTTGTGAATCAAGGAACTAGCTTTTCCACATCAAATCGCTATTAGTACGTGTGTACAAGAACGAAGAGCAAGCACACTTGAGCTTGTATTCCTTGGTGGTCGATTTAGGGTGGGACGATTTTGTATAAACCCTAATTTAGGGTTTTGGGTTTTGTTACTTGATCACATCATCGTTTAATTACTTGAATTGCTAAAAGGTACGCACTTTCTTGTTTGGTTAATTTATTACATATATTATTCCTATTGTCTTCCGCTGCTTGCTTTGATGATGTTAATTGTTTTATGTATAATTGTTATGAGTATAAAATTCCAACAATGTCTTCTCCTATTAGTTGTTTGAAAGTTAAGTCTCCATCTGCTGATTCATCTTTCAGAACCAGTGATC
>OU343217.1:820982-870710 GCA_910596185.1 Chrysanthemum makinoi | reverse complement strand
TCCAAAGCAGAGTACTGATGCTCCAAAGCAAATTACTGATGCTTCAAAACAAAGTACTGATGAACCAAAAACCTCATTGTCTGCTGAAGATCAATCTATTCAAGAAGAACTTAATCAGTTGCTTCTTCAAGATGTTTTAGCACATTCTTACACTGATGAACAGCGCAGAGCTTATGAAGAGGCAAAGAAGAAGAATAAGTCTACAGAGTACTCTTACAGTACTTTGGACAGTACTTTTGAACAAAGTACTGCTGCACCTGTTACCAGTACTTTGGATGATTTAAATGATCCTACCATGCTTGAATTAGAAGAAACTGATGATGAGTTTGAAGATGAAGGCATTTTCAGATTCAATGAAGATGCTGATTTTACTAATTTAGATGATACTTATGGAGTTCCACAGTCTCCAAGTTTAAGAATTCATAAGAATCATCCTACTGATCAAATCATTGGTCCTTCTTCTTCTGGAGTAATGACTAGACACAGAGCTAAGAGTTTTTCTAAGCCTCATAATGCTTTACTTAGCTTTGTGTATCAACAAAATAGGCTGAATCATAAGGATCATCAAACATGCTTGTTTACTTGTTTTATCTCTCAAGAGGAACCCAAGAATATTGCTCAAGCATTGACTAAAGAAAGTTGGGTTGAAGCTATGCAAGAAGAACTTCTTCAATTTAAACTTTAAGAAGTTTGGGTATTATGTGATCTTCCAGATTGGAAGAGAGTTATTGGAACCAGATGGGTTTTCAGAGTCAAGAGAGATGAAAAGGGTAATGTCATCAAGAATAAGGCAAGGCTAGTTGCACAAGGTTACAGACAAGAAGAAGGAGTTGATTATGATGAAGTGTTTGCTCTGTAGCCTGCGATAGAAGCCATTAGAATCTTTCTTGCTATTGCTTCTTATATGGGATATCAGGTTTATCAAATGGATGTCAAGACTGCCTTTTTATATGGCAAGATTACAGAGGAAGTTTATGCCAGGCAACCTCCTGGTTTTGAAGATCCTAAACATCCTAACAAAGTCTACAAAGTTGTCAAAGCTCTTTACGGCTTACATCAAGCACCAAGAGCCTAGTATGAAAGGCTCTCTACCTTTTATTGCAACATGGTTATAGGAGAGGAGCTATAGATAAGACTTTGTTTATCAAGAGAGATAAGAAAGATATCATGTTAGTTCAAATATATGTTGATGATATCATCTTTGGGGCTACTAAACAATCCATGGTCAAGGAGTTTGAGAAGCTGATGCAGAATGAATTTCAAATGAGTTCAATGGGTGAGTTAACATTCTTTTTGGGACTTCAAGTTAAGCAGTCAAAGGAAGGAATTTTCATAAGTCAAGACAAGTATGTTACTGACATACTTAAGAAGTTCAATTTTGATGACATGAAGCCTGTTACTACACCAATTAAATCAATTAACTCATTGGGCAAGGATGAAGATGGACAACCAGTTGAAGTCAAGTTATACAGATCCATGATTGGCCGTCTTATGTATCTTACTGCATCAAGTCCTGATATCATGTTTGCAGTTGGTTTATGTGCAAGATATCAAGTCTCACCAAAGATTTCTCATATGAATGCATTGAAGAGAATTTTTTGTTATTTGAAACAACAACCTAAGTTGGGGTTGTGGTATCCAAGGGATTCAACTTTTCACTTGGAAGCTTTTTCGGATAGTGATTATGCAGGTGATAACTATGACAGAAGATCAACCACAGGTGGATGCCAATATCTTGGAAGGAGATTAGTTTCATGGCAGTGTAAAAAGCAATCAATTGCAGCAACATCATCTACGGCTGAATATGTAGGCTGCAAGTCTGTTGTGGACAAGTTTTGTGGATGCAAAATCAACTCTTGGACTATGGTTTCAATTTCAAGAATACTCCTATCAATATTGATAATGAGAGTACCATTTGTATTGTAAAGAATCCAGTTTATCATTCCAAGACCAAGCACATACAGATTAGGCATCACTTTATCAGAGATTGTTATGAGCATAGGCTCATTAATGTGCTTAAGGTTCACACGGATGATAATGTTGCTGACTTACTTACCAAAGGCTTTGATGTTTCAAGATTCAATCACTTGGTGGTGAGTATTGGCATGATTAACTACTGAGATACATTTAAGAGGAGGACTATTTAGTGTTAGTATAGTCCTATGCATTGCTTGAGGGGAGGATATTTATGTTATACAGAGGTATTTGGAAAAGTACTGTTTTTTAGCAAAGTACTGCTTGGAAAGTACTGTTTGGGAAAGTACTGCATACGTGGATGTACTGTTTGTCTTATTGAAAGTACTGTTCCAACGGTAATATTGAGGGGTAATTATATCTAACGTTTCAAAGCACAATATGGTGGCTAATTTAGACAAGACTGAAGCTAATGTGGTTTTTCATGATATAATCGATTATCTTACTGGATCACCACTCAGTTATGCTCTTTTAGTGGAGCCGGATATAATTGAACCCTGGATTCAAGAATTTTGGGCTACTGCTAGGGATAATATGGAGAATGATGAATTTTATATTAGAGCTACAGTTGCTGGAAGAACTGTGAAGATTACTGAAGCCTCTATTCGAGAAGATTTATTGTTTAATGATGAAGACGGGGCTATTCGTTTTGATAAGCAGTTGATTTGGGTTACTTTTGGACACATTGGTTATGAAGGGTCTTTAACAGAACAAACATTCAGGAAACAACTATTTTGTCCTCAATGGAAGTTTTTAGTGCATGCGTTGCTCCATTGTATTAGTGCTAAAAGTACTTCCTGGGAGCAATTTGGATCTAACATAGCATCTGCTATTGTGGGTTTGGCTACAGATCGTGTTTTTAATTTTTCAAGGCTCATTCTTGATGGTATGCTTTCCCACATCACTCATGGTTCAAAATGGCTGATGTATCCAAGGTTTGTTCAAGTATTCCTCAATAAACAACTTTCAGATATTCCTAAGCCAACAAATCTTTTACTTGTTGTGGTTCAACAAGCCAAAATTTTCACCTTTATGGCTAGGAAGAGTGATCTATTCACTGGAAGGGATCCTCCCTTAACTACTTCTATGATGGAAGTTGTTCAAGATGTTAGAGTGATCTGAAGAAGATGAAGCTAGTGAAGGTACTTGAATCGCAAGTCCTGCATCTGCAAGTCTTGCCTCTGCAAGTCTTGCATCTCAAAGTGTTGCATTTCCGAAGGTACAGCATCTCCGTACGCTTCCCCAAGCGAAGTTCAAGAAGATGTTGCAGTTTCACCTTCTCCATCTCCACAAAGATCATTTCGATTCTCAACCGGAGGAATATTCACCAGTTCAAGGAGATGATTCACATACTATATCCCCTGAAGGTTTAACATTGGATAATTATGTTTTGACAAGGGAGTTGGTTAAGTTGAAAAAGACTACCGAGGCTCAAGCTAAGCAGATTAAGAAATTGAAGCTCAAGTTTAGAAGGCTCAAGAATTTTGTTTGGCCATTGGTTCAACATCATCGTATATGGGTCCAATCAAAGAAGAAGGAGCAAAGGCAGTTTAAGAAAACCAAACGCCAAAGGTTCACCAACAATCTTCGTCCAATTGGGAGGAATTTAGAAGAAGAGAATTTGAAAGAAGATGTTGTTAAGGAGAATGAACCTAAAGGTCTTGAAGAACATGAAAAGACTGAAGAACAGGTTATTCAAGAAACCGAGGAACAAGTTATTGATGTTCCAGTTCAAAGTACTGATGATCAAGGTACGAAGATCAAAGTCTGCTTTTCAACAACAAGGATCTTACAGGCAAGAATTGATTTCTCCAAGGTTGTTAGACTTTGAAGAAGAAGCTGGTCCTTCTACAACTGTACATGAAGAAGTTGTTGGTCCTTCTACTGTTATACAAGAAGAAGAAGCTACACCCAAACCCATCCATACTGCAAGTGATGATGAAACCATTGCTGTAATTTTGCAAGATTTATCACAACCAAGGGGTGGTGTTAATATTCCAGGAGTGCAAGAAGAGGAACAATCAAGAGTTTCTCAACCTGCTATTGATCCTAAGGATAAATGAAAAGGTGTTTTGGTAGATGTAAAGAAGAAGAAGCTAACTTTAGCACAAATAAGAGCTACCCAAGAAGCTTTGAATGAACAAGCAGCTAGAAAGCTTCAAGAGGAATTAAATGCTAAAGATAGAGAAGATAAGGAAGCTGAAGAAGCTCAGAGTAGAAAAGCAGCTAAGAAGCTGCAAGAGGAATTGAATGCTGAAGCTGATGAACCGTTAGAGTCACCTATTCCTGTTAGATTTCTACCATGAAGGCCAAATAAAGCTAAGGACATAAATGCAATGATGGCTTATCTTAAAAGTCAAGGGTATAAAGGATTGCAAAGGTTTAATTATTTTGAGATGAAACGATTGTATGATGCTGCTAGAGAAGCTTATAAGAAAAATGTTGAAAGCATCAAAAATTTTAGAGATGAAGCTACATGGAAAGAAGAAGAGAGAAAGAAAAGTTTAAAAAGAAAAAGAAAAACTGAAGTTAAAGATGTTCAGTTCTCAAAGAAAGAAAAAGTTAAGCTAAGATCTGAGACTAGAGATGAATTAAGAAATTATCTAAGGATAGTAGATTTTGAGTATTCTAAGGAAGATGTTGATATGAAGATGAACAAATCTCAAATTATTGCTTTTGAAGTTGTGGAATCCAAAGATGGATGTTATCTGATGTTTCATAGAGAAGATGAAAGCTTCAGAGTGTTCAACAGTTTATGGGATTTATTGCACATCATAGACAGAGTAGATTTATTCTATTTATATCATGTGGTGCGAAGTTACTTTGAACATAATCCATTATAAGGAATTGGTTTAGTTACGCTTGGAGATCTCACAACTATATGGGAAACGAAGAGCAAAGCGATGACGTTTGGAAAAATCAAGAGAATTGGGAAATTGTGTGCTGGAGATTCTTTGAAGAATCTGGAGTTCATGTTCTAGAGCTGGAAAATGGTACAATGATTCACATGTTTGTAAATAGAAGATATCCTCTTACGGTAGATCTTATGAGGAGGATGCTAGAGCATGGAATGGAAGTTGAAGAAGACAATGAAATTGCTTGTATGGTCATCAATTTGTTTATCAACTGGACTACTATTGCTGATGATGAAGAATAACTGGTATGAATCTTATTTGAATAAATTATTTTTGATAAATCAAGTACTTTATTCAAAGTATCTGCTGATCAAACAATACTTTCATCAAAGTACTGCGCTTGCAGTCTTTTAACCGCTTAAGTGATTTTTGAAAGAAACCTTTTGTTAAGTAACAAATCTTTTGAGACAAAGGTTGAATAAAATTAATGGTTTTTGAGATGGTAACATCAATAGGTTATCAAACCACCATGGTTACAAAAGGATTGGCTAATCCATGAGCAAACGGCTCTGGTAAAGATATCACAAATCCGTTTTAGTTAACAACTTGCTAATAAGTTGTATGGTTATCAACTCACCATATCAGTAATGTGAAGAGTTGGCTAGCCCACAAGAAAATGGCTTGTGGTAAAGGCTGTGGAAAAACCATCATATGGTAATTAGTTCACCATCATGAAAGAACTAACTAGTCCAGAAGGGTACAACTTTTGGTAAAGACAAGTAAAATCTGTTGATAGCTGATGATTTGCTAAAAATTATATGGTTATAAATGTACCATGGTCTTAAACACCAAAACATTTGGCTACTCCAGAGTTAATGGCTTTGGTAAAGAGAACTTAAATCCATTTAATTTTCAATGATTCACCTCTCACAGGAGTTAACACACTTGGAAGTGATGAGAATAGATTGCAACTTAAACTGAATTAAGGTACAAATTGTCATATGTTCTGTGTTCTTTGAAAAGATGGAGTTTGTTGGATGATGTTGTAAAAGAATAATTCTAAAGATACTTTGACAAGCACAGACACTACAGAGATACAATCCAAAGACTAAGATATAATCTTTCCTTAAAGATGGAGCTATTAAAGATATATTCACAAAGGAACTTGAAGTCAAGCTAGTAGAATTCAAGTTAGGGGAGGATTATTGGGATATGAAAGTGCTGAAGAATGATAAAGTACTAGAAAAAGTCAAAGAGTCAAAGTACTGCTAAAGATAAAGTCAAAGTACTGCCGATTGAAGTCAAAGTACGCTTATGCTTCAAAAGTCTGGTGTTATTGAAAGTACTTGCCGATGAAAGTCTTGCTTGGATGCAAAGTAATCTTGCTCTTTGATCTACGTGATTAGCGGCCAGTTTAGTGACGAGAAAAAGTGTTGCTAATAGGCTTGTTTTGGAATTGAGGGGAAGTCGAGCATGAAAATTGTTATGGATTTTTGGGCTGACACACACAGAGGTTATTGTTCACACACACAAGGAGTTTGGTGATTTGTTCTTAAAAGGATTCAAAAAGGCTCGTATTTGATTCTTATGAATTAATTGATTACGAAGAAGGTTGAATATCATTTATTTAATGTTGTAGTTGAGTTTCACAGGTTTGTGTTCTTATCATATAGCTTGATGAATCAAGCAATGTGTGATTTTTCTTATGATGCTCTATGCACACATTGGCTATCACTTAAAGGAGTTACATTGTAGTGCTCAGTGTCTCATATTAGTTGAGGATTTTGTCAAGGGATTGCGGTCTACTTATACTTGATGTTTCGTATAAGTATGGAGTTTCGTGGATAGTACAAGATTTAAGACACACGTTTAAGAAATTCTACTTCTTCATCAAATTCGTTATACTCGGTTTTCTTCACAAGTAATCATTACATAAATCCTACAGATTTTGAAGAATCATTTGATCTACATGCACCACTCAAGGGGAAGTGTTTGATTTTTACTACTGTTGATCATTATTACTAGTGCTAGTTGGAGTTTTCTACTGTTTTGGATCCATTTTTCTTATGGTGCGTAATGGTGGGCGATTTTAAACATTGGACGACTTGGATTGGAAGTATGATATTGGTTCGTAGTGGTCAAGATCATTATTTGCATACGTTCCTTATTTGGATAATAACAAAAAGGGAAAGAGATGTTTGAGTGGCATGGCATGGATTAAGGGGAAGACAAAGGAAGACATACTTGTTTCATTCATGGTGAGATCCCTGATCTCAATTTCTCTACTTCGTCTAGGGAAGTTCGTACAAAAATTGTGTTTGTTTAGGGAACTTCGTCTAGGGAAGTTCGTACTTCATTCAACAAAGTACTACTTTTCAACAATAAGGATCTTACATGCAAGAATTGATTTCTCCAAGGTTGTTAGACTTTGAAGAAGAAGCTGGTCCTTCTACAACTGGACATGAAAAAGTTGTTGGTACTTCTACTGTTATACAAGGAGAAGAAGCTACACCCAAACCCATCCATACTGCAAGTGATGATGAAACCATTGCTGCAATTTTGCAAGATTTATCACAGCCAAGGGGTGGTGTTAATATTCCAGGAGTGCAAGAAGAGGAACAATCAAGAGTTTCTCAACCTGCTATTGATCCTAAGGATAAATGAAAAGGTGTTTTGGTAGATGTAAAGAAGAAGAAGCTAACTTTAGCACGGATAAGAGCACAAGAAGCTTTGAATGAACAAGAAGCTAGAAAGCTTCAAGA
Organism: Chrysanthemum makinoi; assembly: GCA_910596185.1. Taxonomy (NCBI): domain Eukaryota; kingdom Viridiplantae; phylum Streptophyta; class Magnoliopsida; order Asterales; family Asteraceae; genus Chrysanthemum; species Chrysanthemum makinoi. The sequence goes on along the minus strand of OU343217.1, from coordinate 863,119 downwards.
GGAATTAAATGCTAAAGATAGAGAAGATAAGGAAGTCGAAGAAGCTCGAGTAGAAGCACTAAGTAGCTGCAAGAGAGAATTGAATGCAAGTGATGAACCATTAGAGTCACCTATTCCTGTTATATTTCTACCAAGAAGGCCAAATAAAGCTAAGGACAGAACTGCAATGATGGCTTATCTTAAAAGTCAAGGGTATAAAGGATTGCAAAGGTTTAATTATTTTGAGATGAAACGATTGTATGATGCTGCTAGAGAAGCTTATAAGAAAAATGTTGAAAGCATCAAAGATTTTAGAGATGAAGCTACATGGAAAGAAGAAGAGAGAAAGAAAAGTTTAAAAGAAAAGAAAACTCAAGTTAAAGATGTTCAGTTCTCAAAGAAAGAAAAAGTTGAGCTAAGATCTGAGACTAGAGATGAACTAAGAAATTATCTAAGGATAGTAGATTTTGAGTATTCTAAGGAAGATGTTGATATGAAGATGAACAAATCTCAAATTATTGCTTTTGAAGTTGTGGAATCCAAAGATGGATGTTATCTGATGTTTCATAGAGAAGATGAAAGCTTCAGAGTGTTCAACAGGTTATGGGATTTATTGCACATCATAGACAGAGTAGATTTATTCTATTTATATCATGTGGTGCGAAGTTACTTTGAACATAATCCATTAGAAGGAATTGGTTTAGTTCTGCTTGGAGATCTCACAACTATATGGGAAACTGAAGAGCAAAGCACTGATGACGTTTGGAAAAATCAAGAGAATTGGGAAATTGTTTGCTGGAGATTCTTTGAAGAATCTGGAGTTCATGTTCTAGAGCCGGAAAATGGTACAATGATTCACATGTTTGCAAATAGAAGATATCCTCTTACAATAGATCTTATGAGGAGGATGCTAGAGCATGGAATGGAAGTTGAAGAAGACAATGAAATTGCTTGTATGGTCATAAATTTGTTTATCAACGTACTACTATTAGCGATGATGAAGAATAACCGGTATGAATCTTATTTGAATAAATTATTTTTGATAAATCAAGACTTTATTCAAAGTATGGCGATCAAACAAGACTTTCATCAAAGTAATCGCTTGCGTCTTTTAACCGCTTAAGTGATTTTAAAAGAAACTTTTGTTAAGTAACAAATCTTTTGAGACAAAGGTTGAATAAAATTAATGGTTTTTGAGATGGTAACATCAATAGGTTATCAAACCACCATGGTTACAAAAGGATTGGCTAATCCATGAGCAAACGGCTCTGGTAAAGATATGACAAATCCGTTTTTAGTTAACAACTTGCTAATAAGTTGTATGGTTATCAACTCACCATATCAGTAATGTGAAGAGTTGGCTAGCCCACAAGAAAATGGCTTGTGGTAAAGGCTGTGGAAAAACCATCATATGGTAATTAGTTCACCATGATGAAAGAACTAACTAGTCCAAAAGGGTACAGCTTTTGGTAAAGACAAGTAAAATCTGTTGATAGCTGATGATTTGCTAAAAATCATATTGTTATCAATGTACCATGGTCTTAAACACCAAAACATTTGGCTACTCCAGAGTTAATGGCTTTGGTAAAGAGAACTTAAATCCATTTAATTTTCAATGATTCACCTCTCACAGGAGTTAACACACCTGGAAGTGATGAGAATAGATTGCAACTTAAACTGAATTAATGTACAAATTGTCATATGTTGCTGTGTTGCTGAAAAGATGGAGTTTGTTGGATGATGCTGTAAAAGAATAATTCAAAAGATACTTTGACAAGCACATACACTACAGAGATACAATCCAAAGACTAAGATATAATCTTTCCTTAAAGATGGAGCTGTTAAAGATATATTCACAAAGGAACTTGAAGTCAAGCTAGTAGAATTCAAGTTAGGGGAGGATTATTGGGATATGAAAGTGTCAAGAATGATAAAGTCTGGAAAAAGTCAAAGAGTCAAAGTACTGCTAAAGATAAAGTCAAAATACTGCTGATTGAAGTCAAAGTACTGCAAGAACAAAGAACTGTTTTATTCGTTTTTAGAAAGTCTTGTAATTCTAGAATATTCTTTATTAGATTACTTGTCGTACAAGGATACAAATTGTAAATCATTTAGGGTTATCCTTGAGCCTATAAAAGGACCCCTAGTTTGATATTATACGTACGTGACATTATTTGAGTTTTAGAGAGAAGTTCAATATTCTTAGAGTGGTTGAAGTATCTGCATAATAAGCAGATTTAGAGTTAATAATAAAAGTTATTATTCTTAGCTTTGTTAAGTAAATTTCGCATACTTAATAGAGTTTGCTCAGTGTTTCTTTGTTAATAACTTAGGATTTATCCGAGGTTATTAAACCTTAACAAGCTATTTAAGTTAGTTTGGTTAGAGTACATCGATCCAACAAAAATGAATAAACTAAGGTTAATTACTCCTTACAAATTATTCCTAATCAGTATTCTAAGTAGTGTAATCACTAGGTTAGATATACTATCAAAATATGATAAGATTCTAATAATTTTTTTTAAAAAGCTTATCAAAATAAAAGCAATATATATCAAAATAATATATAAAGTAAAAAAAATAAGAAGTGGTATTTGTAATCTTTTGAAACCTGGAGGGGTTGATGGTTTAACCCGATGCCATAATAAAAATCCTTTAAGTGTGTGTGGCCCTTATGTGTACGCGCGTCTTATACTTTTTTGTTTCTTATCTCTTTCGGTTAGAGATAAAATATGCGTATCCTTCTTTTTTTCTTTCTGAGATACTATCTTCAGTCTCTCTCTCTCTAGGGAAGATTAATTTTTTTCTTCTCCTTCTCCAATTAACGACGATTAACCGCCTATTTTAACGACTGTGTTTTGACCGTCTCTTCTTCTTCTCCGGTGTTGGGTGTTGTTCGCGAGCACTATTATTCCTCCAATTGAAACCTATGGTTTCGGATGAGTTGGGGGTTTTCTAATCCGTGAGAAATTTGATGATTTGGAGTATGCAAATGAATCAATTGGGGTTCAATTGATCCTTCTAGGCTTGATTCCTTTTATGAACAGGTGTGCTTGTTCTAATTTGAATCTTGATTGTGCCCTAATTGATGACGCTCGTTTTTTTAATTTGAATCAAATGTAAACGATTTTATTCGTTTTTCTGATCCTATTGGATTGGGTAAAAGAAAAACTAGTTTCGGATAAAAAAGAAAAAAAAAATTGCGAATTTTCTGATGCCGGGTTGAGAGTAATCACTATTGTGATTATACCCCTGTTGCGACAGAAGTGTGAAACACAGAAAAAATGACGTCTTGGATTTTTTGTGTTTGAATCGATTTGCAAAATTTTTTTTATCGAAACTGTTTCTTCTTGATTTGATTCTGGAACTTTACGAGTAATGGTAAATGATGATTGTAGGTTAGTAGGCCAAACCGCTCTGATACCAATTGTTGGCCTTTTTTATTGAAATGGATCTATGGTCTTAACGTTAATCACAAGTATACCAAGTAAATACAGGGATTAAATGAAACTGTAAATATGTTTTTATTAATCTGTCATCATGTTTCTTACATAAATGTATCAAAGTATATATACTAGATGAAAGGGTACTAGTGAACCATTGTGTTGGTTCAGGGGATATGGCAGTTACATCATAACTGTCATATAACCGTTTTTATAAGTGCTTCTGTTGACTTTTTAAAGTCTGACTTTCGTTGGTTGACTTTCGTTGACCGGGTCATAGTGGGTTGTGATGGGTCAGAGTGGGTCGATGGTGATTAACCTAATACATCACGCGTATCCGTGAGTAAGTATTCCTTCTTTTGACTTCAAAGAATCTATGATATTACGTCAGGTATTATGTTTGGAGTGTTGTGAGTCGTTTTTTCAATGGGTTTGGGAATGTCAGCATGCTGTTCGTATGGCACGTTGTGTGGGATCAGAACATGTAGGCAGTTGTTGTAACCGGTAAATGTATAACATATGTAACGGGACCGGTTACGGTTGTGTGTCACTTTGACTCAGCCACCTGTTTCGCAATAGCAATAGGTAGTTCATTATAAAACTGTTACAACATTCATTGTGTGCGTTTTATAATGACTGCCTATTGCTATTGGGAATTTGGTGTGTAAATGATTTGTCAAAGGGTTAGTCGACACTTTAAATAAAATAAAATATTATTAGCCGGGTTTGGATTCTCAATCAATACGGTCAGTCCAAAGGTATGTGAGAAGATCGTAGACCAGAAATTTTTTTTCCCCTCTAAGGTATGCATCAATCTTTGAGTATGTATTCTATAATTAATGACATATTTGACTGTTGGTTCCTTTGTAAGCAACGGTTTACACACGCTCATACCTACTATATTCTGATCCATTTTGTTTGTGTTGTTTGATAGATTAAAGACATACGGAACACAGGATAAAGTAGCATCGTTTGCACAGTGAGACGCTATTGTTTGGGTCGCGGGAATTGCGACCGGTTGTAAAGTCCCTTTAACTATAATAAGGTATGTTGAAAATAATGGTTCATGTTTATGGTTTGTAGTATTTTTGGTTAGATTGTATGCCATGGAAAACTATAAGGATAAGAAATTTATACATTGCGGCTACAATATAAGTACTAAGTTTCCTACAACTGTTCCATTCGTCAGTGCAAATTTTATGCTTGCAACAATCAAAACAATAGCAAACACCCGCGCCGCAACGCGACGGGTTCTTGCATCTCGTTGTTGATAAAATTACAATGTTATGCATGTCAGGGAAATAAATTTCACTTGTAGTGGTAATTAAACTTTGAAAATAATGACTAAACACAAACCTGATAACTAGATGCATATTGATACTTGGCTAATTAAATGAAAATAATGACTAACGAGAAAGTGTGCATGACCATATGCCAAAAAGACGAATAGAGTAGATTATTTGTAAGTCTGTTTAGTAAACTCATTTATTCTTAAATCTAAACTTTTGTTAGCAAAATAAATATACATATTGCTTTAAGGTACTACTTGTCCGATATATAGTAATGTTAAGGATGATGTCTTGGACAATATTTAAAATTTTCCTTGAATAATTCTTCAATCTTTCTATTTGTTCATGTTCCAACGCTTTAATTGTGGGAGTCAGTAACAATTTTATATAAGTTAAACAAGCTAAAAACAATTTTTATATAAGTTAAACAAGCTATAAGTTAAACAAGTTAAACACAGTTTTGTATAACAATTTTATATAAATTTTCCTTAATTGAACAAGTCTTTAATCTTTCAGCTTGTAAAATAAGTCATATGCCTCGGCTTTTATGGGTGTATTTGGTGAAGAGGGTTTAGACCTTTTAGGACCAGAGCAGTGAACGATGAGCGTTATAATTTTAGTGCTCGTCAGACAAGCAGCAAGTAACTTTAACATGTTTTCCGGAATATTCTTTTTTCAATGTTTCATGAAGTAGCATTTAGGAGCTTTGATGCTACAGAATTATGTCATATTACACATAGTAATTACAACAATGTTACCAAACATTTTTTATTAAAAAAAACAGCTACACGACTAGTGCTTATTGCTACTTCTAATTTTGTCAAAGAAACAGTATATTTTTATATATTCAAAAGATAACTTTAGTAGCTAAAGATCTCTTATTAAAGGCTGGCATGTTCATTATTATAACATATGAACATATCTATTTATATTTTTTTAACGTGTCGATTTATATGAGCAACTCATTGGTGACATTCAATATTCGTCGATCTAACCAAAAATGTTTATACTAGGTGACCAAAACGTTAGTCCTGCCAAACCAACATTGTACATTGCTCTAGCTTCGGTCGAAACAAAGTTGTTGTTATTGTTAGCTGTACCTTCCATGCGTGAATTGAATAAGCAATAGATCATAAATGAAGTAGTGGTAGGCTAGGCTATTTATGAGTTTTGCTATGTATACAAATTAGAAACTTCTAATGTTAGGTTCTTTAAATTTTTGGCTTCCTATAACTAGATACAAGTTTTATTACACAATGCTAAATTCTTGATGGAAGATCAAACTTTAGAAATAGCAACTGTCCATTTCTTTTGAAAGGATAAACACCTCATCCTTCTCATTTTAAGTGTCCACTATGCTATTTTTGTTTATCCTAAAAAAATTATCAAGTATGCTTTGAGCATTTAGCTAGAAGTCATTTTGATTTAGCGAGACAGTTTCTAAAGTTTGGAGTTATAAGCAATACAAAAAACACTATCTAAAAAAGTAAATAAAGTTGCGATGAGAATATAAGCAGCTACATTACTAGGGAAATTATCCAAACAGAAAACCAGCTTATCGAACAAATATTCACACTTCCTAGCTCAAAGGACTCCGAAATTAATAACTTTCGATAAATCGGCTTCTCTCGATAGGCTGTTCCTAAAAGGAAACAAATTATTAACTCATCAACCAATGGCCTTATTCAGCTAAATCAGTCACATAAACTCAACAAAAGTTCAGATGATGAATTAACTGACCTAGCTTTAACTTTTCTTCTATTCACATGAAGTGATAATCAACTAACCTTCAAATCACATAACTAACTAACCTAGCTACAAATAACTGATGATGAATTAACAAACATAAAATGAACACATTAATGATTAAATCTTACCTGAAGGAGTGTAAAATTGCTTGAGTCGAGCTGTGATTGAATCATATTCCGTTTAACGGTCTGATTGACGATCCAACAGAAGCGTTGATTGTGATCAATTTGGCCTAAATAGTGGTTAGGGTTTGATATGGTGGTTTGGTGGTGGTTATTGTGTGAAAGTTGTGTATGTGTGTAACCGGTGAAAAAAGTGAATGAGAAATGTGTGTGTAACCGACCACGAGTTAGTGAGATAGTAGAATTACTAAAATGCCTCTTGTTAAATAATTAAATTAAAATGTCAATTAATCTTAGTCATTGGATTGAAATAGAATGGATGGTTGAGATCAAACGGTTTGATCTTTAGAAAAAAGTGGTTATGAACTTTTCTCATTTAGCTAGTTTATATAGCTAACTCAAACATTATCTCACAATCCCACTTAAAAAGTTTAGTTTTCATTTTTGGGGGAATTGCATATATATCCCTCCAAAGACTCATAATTACATATATATCCGGCTTATTCTTATAATTGCGTATATATCCTTTTTAAATCATATATATCCAAATATTTATTTTATACATATTTAAAACCAAAAAACACATGATAAATATAATTCAAAAATAAAATGTCCATTTTGCCCATGTACCCATGTTCTACAACAACAAAAAAGACATAAGCTTTCATATACAGTCAAGTGGATTCGAACATTTGTTTGTGACAAAAACAAGATTATCAAAAGCCATTCCAACCAATATATTCAATTTCCATTGTACATTAACGTATGTGAACATCCAACCAATATATAATTTTCCAAACCCGTTGACAAAAAAAGTCGTATAAATATGCATTCTAATGCCCACACTCAACCACACCTTCACAACCAACAAAACCTTCTTCTAAACGAATTTCGACGATCGATCATGGCATCCAGCAATGCACAAGAGGCACCCTTAAATTCGTCAACACATGAGCCCGAGTACAAAAGTAGTTTCGGGCTAGTGGTTGATGTGGCTTTACGGGTGTTGCTATTTGCAACTGCCTTGGCTGCAATAATTGTAATGGTCACTTCGGAACAAACAAAAATGATTCCCGTTGCACCGGGAAAACTAATTGCAAGGACAGCAAAGTTTAATCATTCTCCGGCTTTTATGTAAGTCATTATACCACTTTAAAGGGGTACTCACGACTTGTTTTTTTTTTTAGTTTATGGTTACGAGTTTTATACTTAATGTGTGATTATATTATGGTGCAGATACTTTGTAGCAGCACTCTCAGTGGCGTGCTTGTATAGCATCATCACTGGAGCCTTATCCACTTTAGCGTTGTTGAAGTCAGATGGACATTCCACAAAGTTGCAAACTCATTTTGTGATGTTTGATGCTGTAAGCACTTGAACCAATACTCATTTCTTTAACATGGTTACTAAAAATTATTTTTTGATTAGCATGCAAAAGGTTGATATTACCTTGTTAATGCTTGTAATGCTTGTTTTAAAGACATCTTATTATATTATGTAACGTATGGGTCATTATGGGTAGAACTTGTTTGGGTCAAAACTCTTAACCCAAACAGCCCATTAGTTTAGTTAATACCGGTATGGTAGTTATTGAAAAACGGTTATGTAAAACGGTTATCTTGTTGAAACGTCACATTGGTTGACTCATGTAAAATGGTGTCGTTTCACAAGATATATATAGCATAGGAACTTTGTCAAATAATATCAAGTCCTTTTAAATATTTACTGTTACATCGAAATTCATATTACAAACAAACATTGCCTACAATCATGTCAAACTTTAACGCATATACTTGAATGCAATTGTGTCGAACCAAAACCTGTGAAAAGATCTCAACAATGGTTTTGAGCTTATGTTCGATCCTGGAAAACACAATTGAAAATGAAAAATAAGACACCCCTCAATACGTATTATCTACAACGTGAAACCCAACCCATTACCCCAAAGTGGTCGAAGCACAAAAAACATATATCCCCTGAAGGAAAGCAACTACTTAAAAGAAAAATGGAGGAAGTTGTCTCGTTTAACGCCACAAAAACCAAACACCCGTTGGAAGGTTACATTAAAGAAGTTGGAGAACCAAGCAAACTGTCTAGAAAAGATAGTGCGTTGCTATACTTGCAAGAAAAAAGGGCATGTTTATTGGAAGTGTCCAAAAGAAAAGAAAACTTGCGTGAAAGAAAACATGGAAACAACAACCACAAAAACCACAAACACAGAACCCTTTAAATACCAACCAGAAACTGTGCATGTAACAACAGATTACATGGTTGAGGGCTCTGATGTGAACAACTGGGATGATATATGGCATGTCAGTACTACATACAAGAAACATATGTGTCCTATGAAGCATTTGTTCAAGCGTATGATTCAGAGATTCAAAGTGGAAGGGACGAAGAGAGGAAAAGAAATTTATAGTTTCTTATGGCATAGGAGAAGCATTTGTGATGACAAAAGAAGGAAGGTTAGTAATACCCAATGTGACTTTCACACCAGAGGTTACATTAAATGTTCTAAGTCTAGAGCAATTGGAGAAACAAGGATTCATGGTAAGTTATGAGCGAAATAGATGCAAGATTGAATACATGTTCAACAACATGGAAACAGACTCGATTATAAAATGAATTGCAAGCAGAAAAGGAGGAAAGCATCAAAGAGAGTCATGACAGATTCTTGGATGGGTATTTTAGATCATTGGATCTTGATGAAGAATGCTCCCTGATCAAAGGCATTGAAGAAATGAATATGGACAGAAGGGAAGATCATGATTATGTGGATAATGATTATCTAAGCATCAATGGGACTTTGTATTTCATGAAGGTAAACACTTTCAAGAGATTTATTGCATTTTTAGACTTATTGAAATCAGAAAGATTGGTATATGCAAACTGGGAAGTGTTTAATGGGAAATTCATGGAGATGTTAGACTGGTTTTACATAGGATTCTTAAAGCAACACGAATTAGGAGAATTACCACCATATATAGGGCCAATTAAGATTGACTTACTAGCCTTATATAAAACTGTTGATACACTGAGTGGATTTATGAATGTCACTTTCAATGAGAATTGGCATCAAGTTGCAAGAATATTAGGATTGGCGTATGAACATTCGAGCGGTGAAAGAAATGTACAAAGAGTACATTGGTATGGTTAAGGTGTATTATGAAGAAGCAAAAAGGGTGCAAGGAAATCCAAATGATGTGGAAGAGAATGGCGGAGATGCCGCGACATTCAGTGGCCACGGGATGATGCGCAGATCATTGCGAAGCAAAGATACCAGAAGCATGGGCAAGGACTGCTGAAGAGGATGCAATTATGGAAGAATCCAACAAAGGAAGCAAGGATGAAGTTGCAGATGAAAGCATGGAAGCAAGTAGCAGTGATGATTTTGAAATCATCACTTGAAGATCAAAACCAGGAAGCATGTGGACAATGGCATTAAAGCATTAGGAGGGAGAATATTACCTTGTTAATGCTTGTAATGCTTGTTTTAAAGACATCTGATTATATTATGTAACGTATGGGTCATTATGGGTAGAACTTGTTTGGGTCAAAACTCTTAACCCAAACAGCCCATTAGTTTAGTTAATACCGGTATGGTAGTTATTGAAAAACGGTTATGTAAAACGGTTATCTTGTTGAAACGTCACATTGGTTGACTCATGTAAAATGGTGTCGTTTCACAAGATATATATAGCATAGGAACTTTGTCAAATAATATCAAGTCCTTTTAAATATTTACTGTTACATCGAAATTCATATTACAAACAAACATTGCCTACAATCATGTCAAACTTTAAACGCATACTTGAATGCAATTGTGTCGAACCAAAACCTGTGAAAAGATCTCAACAGTTGAATCAATGAACTAACTTATATTATGGTACAGCTTCTTTTGGGCATCGTGGCGGCGGCAACAGGAGCAACTGGAGGAGTTGCATACATTGGACTTAAAGGAAACTCTCATACCAATTGGAACAAGATCTGTCACATATATGGTTCCTACTGCTTCCACTTTTTTGCCTCGCTAATTCTATCACTTATATCCTCTATAACACTTCTACTGCTCGTTTGGCTCTCGGTTTATGTCCTTTCCAAGAAGATTGCAAGGCGATAGTTTTTTTTTTTTTGAACGGCGGCTTTTTATTAAAACTAGCAAAGGCTAGGAAAAGAGATTACAAAGAAGATAAAGATGCTAACGGATATTGTAACCAACTAACCCAACTACATTTAAACTTAGGATTTCCAGATGAAATCCATAAATAAGATTGCAAGGGGATAGTTTGAGTTGATACAATCGTGTTTCTCATTTGTTTGTTTCATATTATTCGTCTTGTGGCATTCAAATTGTATTTGTATATGTTTTTCTTTGAGTTGGTTTATGTTTGTGAAGATTACACAAGATCATTGGTTGAATAATTTGTTGTACAAAACTTCAAGAGGTCCCAGTGAACATGTTTTACTAGTTGTATTTACTTTCTATTCATAATAAAAGAAGTGACCGACTAATACAAGTTCAGTTCAATGATTTTAATCATGTTAGGCCGGAAGGCAAGGGTGAGTCTCACTCACCTTATACATCAGCGCCACGTCAGCTTTCTTTCTCCTTTCTCTTCCACTCACTTCCACTCACCTTTATGCTGACAAGGGACTCACTTCCACTCACCTTAACTCACATTTTTTAATAAAAAACACATACAAACTCATACAAACCATACAGTAATATATATGTGCACACAAATCAATTAAGTAAGTCGGTCATCTTAATTTCTCTTGGGATGTGAGACTCACGTGTGAGTGGTGCTGGAGGGCAAGAGGGTCACGGGTGAATGGAAGGCAAGTTGAGTGACTTACTCACCCTTGCCGACCAGCCTTATATATCTCCACTATAAGAAAGTTACCTCTATTGGCACATAAAAAGTTTCACTAAGAAAGTTAACCTTTTGTGACACACTTTTGTCAGCAATTTTTCTACTACAACTTTAATCAAGTGAGTTCTGAAAGGAATTTCACTTGTAGTGGTAATTAAACTTTGAATATAATGACTAAACACAAACCTGATAACTGGATGCATATTGATACTTGGCTAATTAAATGAAAGGGAAATGAAAAAAAAATGCATCGAACTTGACACTTGTTGTGATTGTGTGTAGCCAACTATTTTTTTTCATTGTAACACAAAACTTTTGAATTTTTGTTATTGTATGTACGATTGCTAACGTGTCACAACACGTGGACTGCCAACTCCTCCGGGTGTTACACGTAGACTGCCAACTCATTTACCCACTATTACTTTTTAGGTATAATAACAAAAAAATGTATCGAACTTGACGTGTTAATGTATGTATCCAGTCAATCTAAACTTGGCATCGTCAGTCCTTTATAATAACGGCCGTTAGCACATAACTTAAAAAAAATTCTTACGTTTTCATCCCTTTTATACGACTTCGTTCGTTTTCTTACGTTTTCATCCGTTTTTATACATTTTCGTTCATTTCCTTATGTTTTTATATATTTTCGTCCGTTTTTATACATTTTCGTTCATTTCCTTATGTTTTGAAACTGATTTTACACGTTTTCGTCCGTTTTTACACATTTTCATTTGGTTTTACATGTTTTCGTCCGTTTTTACACGTCTTTGTTTGATTTTACACGGATGAAAGCATATAAAAACGGATGAAAACGTAAGAAAATTAGCGAAAAAGTATAAAAACGGACGAAAACGTATAAAAACGTAAGAAAATGGACGAAAATTTATAAAAACGGATGAAAACAAATGAAAATGTATAAAATGGATGAAAACGTAAGAAAACGAAATTTTAAGTTATGTGCTAACGACCGTTAGTATAAAGGACTAACTATGCCAAGTTTAGATTGATCGATACATACATTAACACAAATTCAAAATATTTGTGTTACAATGAAAAAAATGGTCAAGTTCGATGCATTTTTTTGTTATTATCCCTAAAAAGTAATAGTGGGGAAATGAGTTGCCAGTCCACGTGTAACACCCGGATGAGTTGGCAGTCCACGTGTTGTGACACGTTGGCAATCGTACATACAATCACAAAAATTCGAAAGTTTTGTGTTACAATGAAAAAAAAATAGTTGGCTACACACAATCACAAGTGTCAAGTTCGATGCATTTTTTTGTCATTTTCCCTAAATGAAAATAGTGACTAATGAGAAAGTGTGCATGACTAATTATTTGTAAGTCTGTTTAATAAACTCATACATCATTACATTAAACTTTGGTTAGCAAAACAAGTATAATATTGCTTTAAGGTACTACTTGTCCGATATATAGTCATGTTAAGGATAATGTCACGGACAATTTTTAAATTTTCCTTGAATAAGTCTTCAATCTTTCTATGTCTTCATGTCAAACCCTTAATTGTGGGAATCAGTAACAATATTATATAAGTTATAAGTTAAGCAAGCTAAAATTTTAAGAGTTTGCGTAAGTGTTAGCGTGTAAAATAAGTTATATGTATCGGCTTTTTATGGGTGTATTTGGTGAAGAGCATTTAAGAGATTTTAATAGCAAAGCGGTGAGCGATGAATGTTATGATTTTAATGCTCGTTTGATAAGTAGCAAGTAACTTTAACTTGTTTTTCGGAATATTTTTCTTCCAACGTTTCATAAAGTAGCATTTGAGAGCTGTGATAATAGAAAATTATATCATTTTACATATCGTAATTACAACAATGTTATCAAACGTTTTTATTAAAAAAATAGCTACACAACTAGTGCTTATTGCTACTTCTAATTTTGTCTAACACAGAGTATATTTTTAGCTATATATTCAAATTCAAAAGATAACTTTAGTAGCTAAAGATCTCTTTCATCAATCCAATTAAAGGCTTGCGTGTTCATTGTTAGAACATATCTATCAATATTTTTTGAACGTGTCGATTTATATGAGCAACTCATTGATGACATATAATATTCGTCGATCTCACCAACAATTGTTAATAAATAGTCAGTCACTATCGAGCCATGATCTTACTCCGTCCACCTGTATTTGGTCAAAATATTGAACGCACCTTGTGTTACTCAATGGATAAATAATAGGGTTTCCTTTGCATCATATTTTTTCATTAGAAAGTCATGAAACTTGAAAAGCTTGTTTCCATTCCGCATAATTAGTTAAAATGTAATCGAGCAACGCACGGGTATTACACACGTTTATATGAATATCCTTATATTCGACACGCAACTTTTATGATCCAGCTTTTACAAAATGTAAGTTATCATTTCAATAAATAATAGTGTCTGTTGACGGAAAAAAATCTCGGTATAACAAACTTATGTTTTGATGTTGTGAGCTACCGTGTATTGTAGAGTAGAACGAGACCTCTTCATGGTATCGTCCACCATCTCACGAGCATATATCCACCATCTTATGTCAAGAACTTGGTTTAAAGTTGTTATCTACCATTTAAAACGTAATATAAACAAAGAACTATATTTTATCAACTTATCGTATCCAACGTGACTAGATACATAGACAATTAGACAAACTGTTTTGTGTGATGTTTATGCTTAAAATAATTTATATACAACCATCAATAATGAGCTACTTAGAATAAAAAAATCAATACACACTACTACAAAAAACAGCATAGAGCCCGGTTAAAAAGGTGTAAAGAGCCCGGTGTTTTGCATGAGGGCACAAAGGGGGAGGGACTCTATGCGAAAAGAAGATAGAGCCCGGTTTCAAAAACGGGCTCTATTACATGTTATAAAGCCCGGTTTTCTAACAAAGAACATGGCTCTATGTGAACAAAAAATAATAAAAAATAAATAAATCCAGCCATGAAATTACAATTTACTTTCTATTGATACATTGAGATTAATCTTGTGACTACTCTTGCAAACAACACATTTGTTACAAGCTAACATAATTGATACTTGAGCGGAAATGAAAGTGAAAAATTCACCATTGCCTTACTGTGAAGTCTTGTTATTATGCATTGCCTTTGAGTAAACATACCGAAAGATATAGGGCTGATGAAGTTGATAAGGTCTCAAATCCGGCTTTATATTTGAGAAGCACGCCAGATGACCCATCAAATATAGAGAAAATGTCTTGCAACAGTAGTTTGAATCCTGCAAATATTAGAGTTAATTAGTAGCATATATAGATAATTACTTAAGTATGAAAGAGCAAATAAGATATTACTAGCTTTTCCTCTCCAAAACATGCAATCCAAACTACAATTATAACTACCTTCACATAAGATATTACTATCTTTTCCACCTCCAATTCTTTGTTGTTTTTGAGAATCTGCTGATCATATTTAGACAAACCACGAGGACAGTTTTTCAACTTACTCTTACAAATAAATTATGCATCATCATCCTTGTCAACATCTATTTGGATTTTCGTCTCTTTACTGTATACATTAAGCTAGTGCTAGTTAATAAACTTAGAGTAGGGATTATTAGAAATACAAGGGAGTAAAAACTCATCAACACGGTAATCTGTATGAAGCATAAATATAACATAGATCAACTCTATCTAGATTCCAGTCATGTTTGTACACGTAACATTTCTGATTCAGGGTTTATATTATAAGTTAGTTAACTAGAGTGAGTGCGGGTCTTGATGTGAACTACCTATATAACAACATGTGCAAAGTAATTACTAATATGTTTTCCTTGTGAACACGTATATGTGTATTGAGTACTTGATTAGAACATCATGAATCAGATTGTATTGAAAATGAATGTTGATTTGTTTTGGATGAAAGGCTAGGCTTGGTGCATTAGCTTAATGCAAATCTATACATATATATGAGACTAACTATGACACGTCATTAATGCTGACTAGGCATAACAATGATGACATGGAGTGACATGGAAATAATGACATGGCACTTTACCCGTTAAAGTAATTAAAAAAGTTGGATATTGCAAGACTCGAACTCGGGCCTTGATGTTAACCCACAAGAACCTCAACCAGTGGAGCAATCCACATTTTGTGATACAAATTCTTCTTCCCATACTGGTATTATTTGTCAAACAGTATCATGTTCCATTCCATCACATAAACATACATGAATCCCTACTATTTTGGATCTACAATTAATTTTTGATTCAATGCCAATCAAACAATTTGTCATTCTCGCCTAATTTGTTCGCATTTCCATAATCAAAACCCTCTCTAATAACAAAACGGGTAATCTAATTTGTTCGCATTTCCATAATCAAAACCCTCTCCAAATCATACTCCACCATTTCCCTCGGCATTTCCACATTCAAATCCCTCCAATTATGAAAACGCTTAATCTAATTCAAAACCCTATCATTTTTCTATCAATGCCGATTACAAACTCAACCCTAAATCATAGTTACAAATTGTATTTTTCTTCACAAAGTTAATCGCATAAAAATGCAAACGCTTTCTACAACAAGGGTTAGAAATGGGTTACCATAAATCACCCAATACCAAGTAGCGGTTTCAACAAGTCACCGGTTTGACTCTTTGTTTTTCTTATTTAATTTGATTCAATTTTGTCTTATAATGTTTAAAGTGATTTGTTATTCAATTTATGGTATGCCTTTTATTATTTGAAATCTCACTTATAAGTGAACTTAATGATACGATATTGGAAGCTCGATTCAAGGGTCGCGAGATTCCACCTTTACTTTAAAGCAAGAAGCGGTGAGTGAATAATTCCTTATCATGATAAATGGTTTACTTTTTCCAATCCTTTTTATGCTTGCATAATACATTCAATATCTTTCAATGTTATGAACTTGAACTTACAATAAGATATTCAATATCTTTTACTCTCGGCCACTGCTTAGTCATGCAGTTGAGACAGAGGACTTTAAAGAGTTGGTTAATCCGAGACTTGGTACAAACTTTGTTGCAAGTGAGATGTTTCGCATGATTGAAGCTGTAACTGCATGTGTGCAACTCTTAGCTAAAAAGAGACAATGGATGTTACAAGTATTTTTTGTTAAAATGCTTGAGTTGACCTCATTATTATTCTAAAACCATATTGAATCAGCCACTTTCACACTAAACGTAATCCATTTGACCATAAAATCAACTTTACACGATTAAATAAATTTCTTATTTGAAAAGTAATCCATTTGATCATAAAGGCATTCAAGCACTAAGAACTATTAGCTTGCTCCTTGAAAACTATTAACTACCTGCAAAATCAGCTATATGTATATTCACATACAACTAAAAGGTATATGTTTATACTAATTTAGAATGTTGCCGAATCACTGCTACTTTATGAATGTTTTGTGTACAAAGTTTTTATTTTTTATTGTTTTTGTTTGTTGGTTTTAGCTACTGAATTCGTTATTAGTTAGTTTACTACTATATTGAATTATATACAGTCATCTGGTGCTATCAATAATTTATAACTTCTTCATATATGTCAGCAGAAAAATGGCGGATATTGTTGCGTATTGCTGATTTACTTGAAAATCATGCTGATGAAATAACAACTCTTGAACTTAGCCATATGAACACGCGAAAGCAAATGAAATACCACTGTTCATTCGTCTTTTTTTCTGGTATTATGCTGGTAAGCAAAGTGGATGCTTAAATAGTAGTTGGAGGGGAAAAACTACATATTATTTCATGAACGTGTACTATTTCCTATACTGACATTCAACTATTCATAAGTAAGAGAATTAAACTTAGTATATAATGGATTATGTAAGTGGCACAGTGAACCCCATTGCACATATACATATTTTATAAAGACTAACCATTTGGTGTTGATACTACTTTGTAGGTTGGGGCGATAAAATCCGCGGCCTTACAAATAAACTAGAAGCATGTCGCAAAAGCCGTATCATATATCTTAAAATTTTAATTATATGGCCCTTAATATGTTGATGAACTCACACATAAATTTACATTGAAGTTACCCAAAGTCTATCATTAATGGGTTAATGCATTCTAAAATTAAAATAAAAAACAATATGACATCTTATAGCCCAAGTTCCAATATACTAGCATTTTTTGATATTTGTTATCACTTCATTCTAAGAACCTAAAACCCATTTTCATGCAGTCTTATGTGCTACTATGAACATGCAGCATGTGTAATAATATCTTGACCCTTTATGTATAATGGATTGGTTTTATGTATATTTTATTTTTTAACAGTTCAAAGAGGCAGCTATTAAAACTTGGATAAACATTAAATGGGTCAATTGAGTGAGCAGCGAATGTCATCCAATGAATGCACAACTTGCTCCATAATTTTATCATACTAAATTACATTATTATTATTGTTATTATTATTATTATAAAAGATTCTGCAAAAGTTTTACATATATTGGAGTGGGATACGGTAATGATGTAGTTAAACTTGTAAGGAAGTTAATTTCGCATATTATTACCTACTCATTGCTTCCTCGCTTTTGATTTCGGTTGGCAACTTAAAATTACGAACATTGAACAAACATGTGTATGTGCAAACAAAATACTTGGTCAACAAGGTTTAGTTTATATATTTGGGACTATATTATTGAAGTTATGGTTGTCGTAGAGTATATCATTCAATAGATGTGAACATGACACTTCTTTTTGATGTTTTTCTCATGCATGCTTAGTTTATCTACAAGTTCTAAGAAAGGTGTTAGAGTTGAGGTTAGTGATTGCATTGTGTTCTTGGTGTTTTGTTTTAGACATGTAAAGGTTGTCTTGCTGCATTCAAAATGGGTGTTTGGGCGGTCTTTGTCGGCGGTGTTTGGCTAATGTTGTCTAAAAGGGTGTTTGGATGCTGCTTTTTGGTTACTGCCTTCTAAAGGCGTTTTTGGTTAGTGTTGTTTTTGAATACATTTGCAAGATAGGATTAACTTAACATATTCATTTTTGAAATGCAAATGAAATACCTTTCTTCTTCTTTTTTTCTTTTTTTCTTTTTTTTTTATTTACAAAAAATATAGTATGTCTTTCTTTGTTGCTGAGAACACTTATGTTAAACCAACATATGGTGGTTTAGAAACGAATGTAAGCGTTATTTGATATGATTATCTCATGTATGTTTCTATTATACGATGTGTTGTTCATCATATACAACAATTGTTTATCATATTAGTAAACAAACATTTTGTCATGCAACCATACGCAATTATTATAAATTTTAGTCAAACAATTAGCACGTTATTCATTTTTTATAACTGTTTACATGGTTTATATACTTATCAAAACATCATGAAGCTAGCCCGCCCATTCGGGCGGGCCATGAAGCTAGTCTAGTATATAAAAGCAGGCAAACTGCTAAATGTTTTTAATCTCTCATCCAATTAAACAAGTCTAGAAATTTCTTTCTCTCAAGGCTTTGTTAAGTAGATCTGAAATCATATTTTTATGATTTTCTATACAGATGCATCAACCTCAAGGTCATGAACAAGATAACCCGGTGTTTGACTACAACAACGACAATCTAGTATACATTTGTAATAAGCCAATAAGCCATAGGTAGTTCATCTAAATCTTTACTTTTAACATAGTCAATAGCTAAACAACTATTAACAACAACATACAAACAACTACAATTAGAACTTTACCTTCGGTCCATATCCATAGAATCTTTACCTTTACCTTTACGATGTTGTCGCTTTGACATAATATACCGAAACATGAAAAATGAAATAAAGTTGGTATAAATACTGAAGTGGACACATTATATAATATCTATACATAAACTTGTTACGAACAAATTAATAAGTCATACATGTGGGAAAGTGTAGAATGCATATGATATGCTACATAGGCATCATAACAAGAACAATAAAAATGTAATGTCTGTTTCGCCACGTGACATCCAAGTTGTACAGCCGGGTACAAAGCCATTTATACACAAGTGAAACCATTTTAGTTAACATGTTCTGTTCATTTTCAACAACTACAACATAGACATCAGATTCATTTAGACCATGACTCCTAATCCATGACTTTTCTATGCTAAAAATAGTCAAAATAATCAACATAGTCAAAAGCTAAAATACTATCAATTTTAGTGATTTAAATACTATCAATTTTAGTGATTTCAACCTAAATATACATACATACGAGTACAAAGATACAACCAATTTATGAAGTAAACATCTATTGTTCCATGAAATATATATCTTAAAACTAGGTAAAAAATTGGGTTTAACTTTAAAAAAATTGTTTCATAAATATGAAAGAAATATGAAGAGCGCACACACACTAACCTTTTGAATAATGGCCAAGGTAGTCACAGTCGAAACATGAGGTAAGGCAGAAGCAAATAGGTCGGGTTTTGGGGGAGAAGATATCAATATAAGGTGAGATCTAATTTTGGGGTTAAATGGGGTGTAATCGAGGTTTGGGGCTTATGTTTCGGGGTGGGGGGAAATTGGGAATTTTTGGTTGAGCAGATAGCGAAATATAGCCCGGTTTTGTCGAAGAAAACAGGGCTCTACTGATTTTCAACATAAAGCCCGGTTTTGTTAAAGAGAACATGGCTCTATACAAGGAATAGAGCCCGGTTTTTAAGCAAAAAACAGGGCTCTAACATTATCCAACATAGAGCTCGGCTTTGTAAGAAAAAACATGGCTCTATACCCTTGTTCACAATCCGGAATCTTTTTAAAGCCCGTGTTTCATTAAAACCAGACTGTATTAAGGGGGCTCTATGTTCATTTTTGTAGTAGTGACATTTACGAAAAATGGAATAAATGAATTGTAAGTTGGTTTTCCCGGCAAACTTAACAACCTCAACTCGTAAGTCTTTTGTAACTTAGCAGCAACCTCCTGGCACAGGAAATAAATGTAAAGTCATTTATAATGCAATAAACATAAAATATCAAACATACTAAAAAAAGGTACATAAACTTAAAATGCAAGAAATTATAGTTTTGAAATGTCAAAAAAAATACCTCAAGTTCGGATCATGCGTCTCTAACAACAACTCATTTACCCTTTCTTGCACTTGAGCCTTAAAGTGCACATACATCTGGTGGCCTAGTTAGGTAAGATTCAAGATGAGGTCCAATGCTGCAAACTTCACCTTCGGATGCTTGTCTTTTACAAACATCAAACGAATGCTCATCATCCTTTTCAAACCATCAAAAGTCATGTTTTTATCTTTTGAGCATCCTTCAAGGATGGCATCAAATGTCGCTATGACAACTTGGCGTTACTCCCAAAAAGCGGCTGACCTATATTCTATATGATATATGTGTGCCATAGCTAACATCCGTTCTTCACCACAAACGCCTACAACACGGACGAGCCCTTCCCGTCCAATATAATAAGACGTCGACTCTGATCATTAGCATCTTTAATCACTTTTAAGTGATGAAAAATAGCTTAGTCAATTCGTGCAATCTATAAGCTTTCTCCCGTCTCGGCTAAAACAAGCATAAAGTCAGTAGCCGTGCTTAAATTTTCACTCCCAATGTTTTCTTTAGCCACAATTTTGGCCAAACCTATAAACATCTCCAAACCTGCTTAAATGAATTCTTCTCTATCATCCTCCGAAGCTCGATAAAACAATGTTACTGTACCACCCACCATATTAAGTAAAACATCTTCATCATTGTTTCTACTTATTTAGGGTAAATAACCAACTGTAGCATCAAAAGTGACCATGCTATGTGTTCGGTTTCACTCCTTAAGGTACCTAAGAATGGTAGCCTGAAAATTATCCTTGATTTTACACCCAACGCTTAGTAGAAGCACATTAACTAATGTAGGCAACTCAACGAAAAAATTTTAGTACATGTTTATGAAAAGAAACATAAGTGTTTCCCAAAAAATTCTCACATATAAATCGTATGACTCTTGCGGGCCAACTGTTACACCAACCATTACGGTCTCTTATGCTTTTAAGGCGTGCAATTAGAGAGCACACATGTGTAGTGATTGCATTATCAGTTTCATTTTTCACATACGAGAACAAATTTTCTCCCAGACATGTAGACACCTTCAATTATTGTTGATTAACTCGTTATGTAGTTTCATTGCTGATGCCAACTGAAATGATTATTTTTAACCTAAACCCACAAGCGCGTAATTAAATTCCAAAGTAAAGGTTACCAGAATTGTCGCCTCCACTTGTCAGACGTGCCATCACGCTAAAAATTAAGTCCAGACAGTTGCCAACGAAAAAAAATCATTTTATTTCTAAATACGGTTACGATTGGGTATTATCAAAGTCTTCATTCTTTATCAAGATAAATATGTTTATCTGTCTTTTTTTATCTTTCACTTTATCTATACAACCTATAATACATTATAGCACTTCCTTCCTAATTAATTTTATGATTTCTATAAATACTTTTTAAGTGTTACAAGTAATAAAATAATGTTTACAACTATTTAAAGCACAACACATCAATTCACTTACAACTAATACTCTTCTTAAATCACCCCCTCACTCAAAAGTACAACCATTTTATCGCATGTGCAATCCCAGCAAACTACATTGATTTTAATGTTAAAGGAGAAAGGAAGAAATCTTTATCTGGTCTATATAATAGAATAGTTTGTCGTTGCTTGAAAGTTGTTTTAATATGAGATTCTCGACATTTGTAAAAATTATTGTCACAATGAATAATATAATTATAAAACATTGTTCGTCAAAATTTTTAGTTATAGATTACCCACTGCCGCAGCATGCGGGTATACTACTAGTTTTTAATAATCATAGTTTTCTTCAATTCAAGTTTTCAAAATATCGTTACTTGAATTGCGAGAGAGTGTTGGAGAGTATTTTTTTAGTGAGGCAAAACCCGCTTGTGGGTGTTATCAAATTCTTACGAGGTTTAGATCATTCAATGCTCAACCTTTCCTAAAGGTTTTATCAATATGATCGAAGGATGTATATAGAAAAATTTAACTTGTAGTATTATAAAAATATGAACTCTAATGTAATGGAAATGACCCAACTATTTATAGGGTTGTTACTCCTTAAAATACTATAGAACATTGCACCTATATATGTCTCCAGAATTTATACACCATGTGTGTGAACACACCATAAACATGTAGGTATTCATTTATCTAACATCACTTTACAAAATTTAGGCCGAAAAACATTTTCTTAAACTATATGTTGAAAAAAAAAATTTCGTACATGTTACATACTTACCTCAAGCTAAATATATCATGTCTTAGTTGGTTGCGGGTTCAAGTTTTTTCGACTCATCTGAAATACATATGTGATATATTTGTAAAGTATGCGGCTTAATTGGTATTCCCGTGGCCGTTTAGAAACTTTTCCCTTTCCCTATCTATCGTATAACGTTTACGCAATGAAATTGGAACTCGGGTCTCTTCCGAGACTTTGGGACCACTATATTACTAGGCTACTTTGGAGATGGTTAGATAATTGGTTTATAGTGTTTTTGGTATATGGAAAGTGATACTGATTATTGGATTATTTTAGAAGTAAAAAAAGCACTTTAGGAATAGTTTGTTAAAAAAAATTCATATATCTCTTTTTAAACATGAAAATATCAATATTATTTTGATTCTACTTTAAAAACATTGTAACAATGATGCATTGAATGGTTACGAAATTAATTATGAAATACGAGGGAGATATAAAAGGTATGTTTTGTTAGTCGATACTAGTTATAATGCCCGTGCACGCACGAGCTTTATCTAAAATTTTCAATAATATATTTTTATCTATTAAAAATGAAATAGTTTAGATCATATTTTTATTGTTATTACCTTACCAACTTACCTTCATCTTTAATAAATATTTAGATCATATTATTATTACCTTTTTGTTTTTTAAAAATTCGTTCCCTACTTCCTTTTATAAGTCATACTATTTTCTTACTTCTCATAAATTTATTGCTAAGAGAAAAAAGGTTACCCATTTATCCTTTTATTGGCGGGTAAAAATCAGTTTTACTAAATTGTTTTTATTTTCAATTTCACTAAATGTTTTTATACGCATATCAAATTCGGCCAACATTGTTTTGGGCTTAGCGGATATACCTTTCCCACCCATTGGGACGTTGCTAAAAACTAGAAGTACTAACATTTTTTTACGGACTAATCTGCATGAAATTTCAAGAAATGCCGTGGTTGTCTATGAAAGAAGTAACAAATTTCTTTTAAGTCTAATTAATAAAAATATCTAAATATTTTATAGTGGTTAAAAATAAATATAACTTGTATGTGTAGACTATTACAATTGATTGTGATTGATTGATCATTAACACATACAATACATGCATATATAGAATGATAACCCTAGAGATAGATGTGGGCTTGAGCCCATCATAATATACGACTAACACTCCCCCGCAGTTTGAGCGGGAGGACACCGAACACTCAAACTGTTACGAAATTCTTCAAATAGAGCTGAAGGTAGACCCTTAGTGAATATATCTGCAAACTGATAGCGAGAAGGCACGTGAAGAACTCTAACTTGACCTGCAGCCACCAAATCCCGAACAAAATGAATGTCAATCTCGATGTGTTTGGTCCGTTGATGCTGAATCGGATTCGAGGACATGTAGACGGCACTGACGTTGTCGCAGTAGACAAGAGTTGCTGAAGAAACCGGAGTATGTAACTCTCGAAGAAGGTTCCGCAACCAAAATGTTTCAGCAACCGCATTAGCAACCCCGCGATATTCTGCCCCAGCACTAGAGCGAGACAGTGTTGGTTGGCGCTTGGAGGACCATGATAGTAAATTGTTGCCAAGAAAAACACAATAGCGAGGTAGACCGCCAGTAGTTCGGACAACCAGCCCAATCAGCATCAGAGTAAGCAACCAATGATGTAGTGGAGGATGAATACAGCTGTAACCCATAATCCAAAGTACCCTGTATGTAGCGCAAAATCCGTTTGAGAGCAGAAAAATGAGGCTCTCGCGGATCATGCATATGAAGACACACCTGTTGTACTGCATAAGATATATCGGGGCGAGTAAAGGTGAGGTACTGAAGTGACCCCGCAAGACTCCGATATAATGTAGGATCAGATACCAAGGTGCCATCATCTCCCAGTTTGGACTCAATGTTAACCGGAGTCCTACTGGAATTGCAATCAGCCATGTGAGCACGCTCAAGGATCTCTGTAGCATTCTGACGTTGTGATAAAAACATACCAGAAGAGTCACGTGTAACAGATATGCCCAAAAAATAGTTAAGAGTACCCAAGTCTGTCATAGAGAACTCCTTATGGAGAGATGCAATAATATGCTGAAGAAGTCTGTCAGAAGAAGCAGTCAGTACAATATCATCAAGATATAGTAAAAGATAAGCAGTGTCAGGCCCCTGATGATAGATAAACAAAGAAGTGTCACAGCGGCTATGTGTAAAACCAATGCCAAGAACATATGTGGCAAAACACTGAAACCAAGCCCGAGGAGCTTGTTTCAGCCCATCTGAGATCTAGCGTAACAAACAGACATATAATCGGGTGCTCGGTATCCGAAAACCGTGGTGGTGCATGTAAAGATCTCAGATAAATCCCCATCGCGAAATGCATTCTTGACATCGAGTGGTGAAGCTGGCCAATGTCGAAGCGGCTAAACTGAACGGTCGCGTATAGTGCCGGGCTTAACAACCGGGCTAAAGGTCTCATCAACATCAACCCTCTATCCGAGTGCTACCATTTCGCACAAGGCGAGCCTTGTAGCGTGAAATACCATCACCAAGTACTTGTGGCGAAATAACCACATGCGGCCGAACAATGTTGGTGGCCGTGGGGACCGAGTACAAGAATCCAAGTTTTGTTTTTAATAAGAGCATTAAATTCATCATACATAGCATTTAACCAATTGGGATCATGAAAGGCAGCGTTATATGACCGGGGTAAAGGGGAAACAGTAGACACATGACAAGCGTAACGGGGATTGGGACGGGCAGTCCCGACACGCGAACGTGTAACCATGGGATGAACTGATTGTGTGGTCGGGGTAGGATCAGGAAGATTGGGGGGTCTTGGGAAATGGAAACGGGGGCCGTGGGGGGCGTAGGGGAGGTGGGTGGTGGTGGGGAGGGAGGTATGACCGGTGATGCCTCAATGGGAGAAGGTGGAGGGTCGGGTATGGGGGAAGGAGAGGAGATTGAGTGAGTGGGATCGGGTGGAGTTGGTTGTGTAGGCGGAGTTGGGGTTAGTTTGATAATGTTGGAAATGATGTTAGGTGAGTATATCGAGGAAGTTGTATGATGGTTTCATAGTGGGTGTGTTAGTGCCATGGGAAAAATGGTTTCATCAAATGTGACGTGGCGAGATATAATGATTTTGTTGGTGTTTAGGTCGAGGCAACGATAGCCACGGTGATTTGTGGCATGTCACAAAAATATGGAAGGTGTGGCTCGTGGACCTAGTTTGTGGTTAGTGTCTATATGAGGATAACAGAGACACCCAAAGACACGTAAGAGATGGTAGTCAGGTGAGGTGCCAAACAAGCGTGTTAGGGGGATTTCATTGTCGATGGCTCGGGAGGGTAGGATATTTAAAAGGTAAACAACCATGTTGAGGGCCTCGACCCAATAGTTTGGGGGTAGGTGGGCTTGGAAAAGTAAGGTGCGGATAAGGTTGTTAATGGTACGGATCATGCGTTCGGACTTACCATTTTGTTGTGAGGTGCGGGGACAGGAGAAACGAAAGTGAATGCCATTGTCGTTAAATATTTTATGAAAGTCGTGGTTATCAAATTCACCACCATGGTCACACTGGAATGATTTTATTTCACGATTGAATTGAGTTTTGACGAAGTTGCGAAATAAGGTAAATTTGGACAAGACATCAGATTTATGAACTAACGGATAAACCCATACAAATTGAGAATAATGATCCAAAAAGAGAACATAATATTTAAAACCAGATAAGCTCGGTATTGGTGAAGTCCACAAATTCGAGTGAATAATATCAAAATAAGATTGAACTAAAGTAGATGAACTGAAAAATGGAAGTCGCACGTGCTTGCCAAGCTGACAAGCATGACAAAGCACGGGTGATTTTTCCTTATTACAAGAAATTGAATTATTAGAGATAACACTACGCAACACTTCACTTCCTGGATGTCTAAGACGTTGATGCCATGTATATTGACTGGTGAGGTAGGCTTGTGGTATAGGAGATGGCTTGGTGACAGGGTAGAGGTCGCCAGTGCTATCACAGCGGAGCAGCACCTGACGGGTTTGAAGGTCCTTGACAGAAAAACCAAAAGGATCAAATTCAACAGTGCAATTATTTTCACATACAAACTGACGCACAGAAATTAAATTTTTAACAATGTTAGGAGTGATGAGGACATTATTTAAGTGTAGTGGGCGATAAGGGGTTGGTAAAATGCTATGGCCAGAGTTGGTGACAGGAATAGTGTGACCGTCACCAACCGCAACAGATGAATAAATGCTAGAATAAAAAACATCACTAAGATTATTGACCGAGTCATTAAGGTGAGATGACGCACCTGTGTCCATGTTCCAATTTCCTGGAGCGGGTTCATGAAGAGTGGTAGTGGCAAAGGCATGTGGTAAAACAGTTTCTTGACCCATGGTAGCGCCTAATGAACCGCCTGCTTGAGTGGACTGGGCTGCGTGAACCAGGGAAGGCCCAAGGACGCTAACGCTGTGAACCGGTTGGCCAAAACCATAGTGGACGGCTGATGAACCCCCTGTATGAACCTGGTACTGTGGATGAACCGGTTGTTGGACCTGCTGTTGGTGGACCTGCTGTTGGTGAACCTGGACTGGGTGGTAGGTCGCTGGTGGATGACCTGTTGGATAGGTGGTCTGGGCCGGATGTGGATAGGTCATATATTGACCTTGCTGACCATGAACCTGGGGGTTCATAAATGCTACGGGCGGGCCAGAAAGGGGGCCAGGGGGTCCAAATGTTGCTGAACCGGTTACTAGGGCAATGTGGGGGTCGTTGGTGTATTATTTTGTCCACTGGTCATGGCAGTGCACCCAAATTTGGCCAAAAGGTTTTGCAAAGCATGCAAATCATTGGAGGATAATGGTGTAGGACCTGTTGGTGGGGAGCAGGCTGTGTATTCTAACCATGCATGCGATTATGTAAAAAACTACAGGAAGCACCAAAATGACAAGAGACTTTGCTCCGATTATTACAAGGTTTGTGCACTTTGTGCATGGGGTTAGATGGTCGACGATGGGTAGGACTGGCGTTTTCAATTAGAGCCATTGGTGAGGATGATGATGAATCGGTAAAAGTGTCGTTGGAGCGAGCTTTCATCCGCATTTCTTCCGTGGTAAGCATGGAGCGGACGGTTTTGAGATCGGGAAAGGGATCCCTATTTGCAATAATGGTAGCCACGTTATCAAACCGAGAGGGTAACCCTTCCAAGGAAAAGGTCACGACATCATCGTCATCAAGACTCGAACCAAGGCTGTTTAAGATGGTGACAATTGATTCGATCTTTCGAAAATAGGCATCAATGCCCATATCTCCAAGTTTTAAGGACCGTAGTTCCGCTTTCAAGGTGATGGATCTAGTCCTTTTGTTATCGGAAAAAATGGCGGCTAGGGTTTCCCATGCTTCAAGAGCGGTTTTAGGGTTTGCAACGACTAAACGTTGTTGAAGGGTTTTGGAGATAGTTACAAATATCCAAGAGAGAAGAATGGAATCGATCTTTATCCATTCCGCATCCGGGGGTGAGGAGGGACTGGCGGCATCATGGCTGCCTTTGGAGTCGAGATGATCCATCAGGATGTTCCCACGACAAAAATGAGTAAAAAAGTATACCCATGACGAGTAGTTCATCTCGTCAACGTCTAATTTTACCGGTATGATGTTGTTTAGGTTGGTGATAGCCATGAGTTTATCGGAGAGGAGAATGGAGGGTTGAGGGGGGGATCGATAACAGTCATGATGAGGGAGATGGTGAGGGAGATTGAAGTGATTAGAGATGAGAGTGATGGTGAGAGAGGTGAGGGAGGCGACGGTATTAGGGATCTGAGGATAGGAGAGGCGAAGGTGAGGTGGGAGGGAGAGGAGAATTAGGCAGCGGAAGATGTATTTTTAGGGAATGATACCTCTGAAACCATGTAGACTATTGCAATTGATTGTGATTGATTGATCATTAACACATACAGTACATGCATATATAGAATGATAACCCTAGGGATAGATGTGGGCTTGAGCCCATCATAATATACGACTAACAGTATGAGAAAACAATAAATTCATTAATTGCGTAAGGAAGGTAAAAAAACTATATTATATATATATATGGCTGTCTATTTCTGTCACAAGTTTTCAAAATTTATCAATAAAATGATCACCATTTTTGAAGATTAATAAACCCAATATAAAATAGGAATGATCTGCTAGTAACTAACTAATGTGATTCAACTCCATTCCACCGTCCCAAACTAAGATGATTAAACTCCATTCCATGATGAATTACCTGCTAGTAACTAGACATTTTCACAGCTTGTAATGAAAACCGATCTTGTATACTCAAAAAATGGTGGGTATCTTCAAGATAATTGACTAAAACTTTGACTATTTTGAGGAAAAACCTTAAACCTTCATAACTTTTGAGGCGTTTTCAACTATCTGCCTATCAAAACGACAGTAGGAACGTATAAAATAGCGGTTTAAGTAATTTATTCACTTACCGGCACTTTCTAGGCCGAGAAACGCTCTGAAAAGAAGTTATTAACCATTTTAAGATTACCGACCAAATTTTCACAACAACAACTTCCTTAACTTATAACAAACATAAACGCCTTTATTGTTGAAATTATGAAGGTTTAATATTTTGCCTTAAAATAGTCAAAGTTTTGGTCAATTATCTTGAAGATACCCACCATTTTTGAGCAAACAAGATCCCTTTTCATTACCAGCTATGAAAATGTCTTGCTGAGTCGACATTGTGTTGAAGTTGATCAGGATAAGTTCAACAATACAGACACAGTCAACACTTATGCTCATATAGCATTGTTTAGAACTCTTTTGACAGCAGTAGCTAGGTCTCAACAAAACAATAAAGGATTTGCCAAGTTACAACAGAAGTTTGAATCCTTTAAAAAACTTTGGTTGCTGGAAGAAGCCCATAGGATGTTTTAATCTAGAGTTGGCGCTGCTACCACAGCTAGAGCCAAAATTCTTCAAGACGACCCAAGTACACCTTACCAATATCTTAAAGATTGGCACACCAATTTTATCATCCAACGAATTGTCTTGTGATTTTGTCACGTCACGCTACTTGAAAGTTCAAACTTATACCATCCTCTTCTGCATGCATGTCCCTGAAAGAGAACGAACTTTGTTGATGTCGGACACCGAGGTCATAATTCTACATTAGTAAGCAAACATGGGTCAAATTCACATGCAATATATCTACATTCAAGTCATGAATGTTTGTTCTAATCTCAATCTCAATAAACTTAGGCTATGTTTGGCGCAGAGCATTTTGGAGCTTTTTGAGGCGATGAGCGGCGAGAAGTGAGCTTTTTTATTTTTAGTGTTCGTTTGGCAAAGGAGCGGTGAGCTTTGCTATTTTTTAGGAAAGCTCATTTTTCCAATGCTTCTTTAGGGAGGAGCTGTGGCGGTGGCAGTGAGTGTGGTTACGTAACTCACACACGCTCACTCACAACTACCATCGCACGCTCTTCACTGCTCTTGCTCACTGCTACTTTTGCCAAACATAGCCTAAGGCTTATTAAGCTACTTCAACAAATTCGCTACACTGTTCCTAAATACTTTCACTGGCATTCGGTCAATCCTAAAATATTACCTCAATTCCAAGCCATTTCTCACTCTACTAATCCAAACACTTGGCTTCAAACTACCTGTAGAATCAAGTGGACCAAAATACGTAGAACAAAAGTCCAAAAGATATATATCCTAAATACAACATTAAGACTTCAAAACGTTAAATGTTGCTTATCTCGACATATGAAGTAATAAGGCTAACAAATACTGAATTAATATTATAAGTTCCAAAGAAAATTTTCCAAAAAATCAAATAGATCTCAGAAACAGGATCAAAACCGGGTTAAATAATAACCTTGTATATCAAATTTGTTGGAAGTTTGGAATTGGTCCAAAGTCTGTTTTCAAAGGATAAAACTCCCAACTCGTTTCTTAAATCAACAATCTGGATTATTATTGAAACAATGTTGTCTTTGTGATCTAATTAACAAACTATTGTTTTTCCCAAAAAGTGTACTGCAGAAAAGTCACGACCACAACTTATTTCCCTATTATGCTAATTTGTCTAATTTGACTCTTATGAGAGTAAATTAATACAAATTGTCTGACCCTTAAAACGGAATATTACCTGTTACATAATGATTTATTTCGGTTAAAAATGTAAAAAGGAAAAAAAAAGTAGAATCTTGCACATGATCACATCTAAACAGTCTTTAGTATGACTGTAAATATCCAATTAGCAGGAAATAACATAAAAGGCTAATCGGATACTAATTCCTAGCATAAGCATTGGTTGGATAAGGACTTCCAAGTCATAGTCAATGATGCACACATGAAGCGTTAGACGCCTTAGCTTAATAATGTAGTAAAGAGTTGAGACTGTTGCATCCATGATTATACATAAAGACATTCAAGTAATTAAAACCCAAAATAAAACTAAAAAACACATATTTCATCGCACTCTATATACTGTAGAAACACTCGACTAAAAGATGGTTGACCATAATAAAGAATACATCTTATTGTTTTCTAAGGTTTGCTACAATATGCCCATAATGAAGGCACACTTCTAAAAAAATTGCATATCTACGTTTTTACTGATCTATCGCATTTGAACATGCACAAAGAAATAAAAGTCAAATTTAACCATGAGAAAATATATCTCATGTGACCACTACATAGCTTGACCCACACTTAACCTGCTAACTCCACAAAATGAACATACACGTACACCAATCACAACCTACAATCTCCATGAAATTATCTCGAAAATTTGTTTCTATTTATGGGATTTGTCATAGATTTGTAGACGATGTAAGTGAATAAAGATTGTGTTGCATTTACTTGGCAGTCATCTTCATATTATTATTATAAAGCATAGAACATCAAGACATCAATTCTCTCAAGGTTGACTTTGTTCCTGTGATAATTAGTTAGATTTGTCCACGTATTAGAATTATGTATAATCATCTGATATTAGTAGAGCTTTTATGATAAGATTTTCTAGTAGTAACCTTGTGAGAAGCACAAACACATCAAGATAGTTTTTAGAATTGACAACAATATTCCAACGTATTTTAGCTTCAATTTTAGATCCTCAAAAGGTGTCCAATTTGACAGTTAGAATCAAATAACACATAACCCATTTCAGCCCATGCCGATAACTACCCAAAATCACCCAAGACTCTTTTGAATCGTTCACTTTTAAGCAAAAGTATATATAATCCCATCACAAACCTGTTGAGAGAGCAAGCAAAACGTCTGATTTAATCGGATTGGAAACGAAGAAAGATCCAAATTCTGCAAAATGAAAATGTCATATAATTGAGTATATTGAGATCATATTTACAAATATATTACAAACAAAAACACCTAAACACATAGAAAAAACGTTTTCCTTTTGATAAAAATTCAACTTGAGCCGTCATATTTTTTTGCTCTTTCGTAAACAGTCATTTTACGATGTGCTCTATTATAGAAAGTGATTTGTACATCTATACATAATCACTCTTCCTCATAAAGGATATTAGGAAAATACCAGTTAAGATGTTCCATGTGCCGCTTTCATAGTTTGTTGAACTCCACCATTAACAACTGGGAAGTCCAATCGGTGATCCGATAGCCACCCATCCTTACGTACCATTACATGATGTCCACGTGGTGCAAGTGCAATAGGTAAGGAAGCACAAACATCACCTAAGCCTCCAATCTTTTGAGTATGGTGACGCCTCAGAAGTAACAAAACCATGTTGTATGTCAATTCTATAAGTTTTTCCTTTGTTTAATCATCATCTACAACCTTTTCTTCTTTGTAAGCATGAAAGTTGCTAACTTTAATATCACCTGGGAGTTATCATACAATTTTATTAATAGATAGTGAAACCATGACATATGCTCAAAAAAAAAAAAAAAAAAAGACCATGACAAAATACGAATTTTTAGCAAATTGAAAGCATATTGCATAGCATTGTTATAAGGATAATCATGTTACTTCAGAATCACCAAAAAGACATTAGCACCAAATCCTCTAATCATCTTTCTAGCCATCTTTATCAATCAAATTAAAGCTTTAACCAAACCCTAATCTTTCCCAAACTGAAAGAAAATTAACAAAAAAAATCTCAAACCCTTTTAGAATACAACTAAAATCCATGTGTCAAATTTTAAAGAGTAAATTACACGGATGGTCCCTAAGGTTTGTCAAAAGTTTCACTCACAGTCCCTGAAAGTTTAAAGTTGCATAGATAGTCCCATCTCCTGAAAAGAATAACACCTATGGTCCCTTATTTAACTGTTGTTAACTAAGTTCCGTTATAATTTACACTTTTAGCCCTTTTGGTTAACAATCGTTGCCTCGTCGGTCCTTTATCATAACGGAAGTTTATAATTTAAAGATTTTCAAATTTAGGCACGTTTTTATACATTTTCTTACGATTTCATCCGTTTTTGTCGCTTTTATCGTTTCATCCGCTTTTATACGTTTTCATCCGTTTTTATACATTTTCGTCCGTTTTTATACGTTTTCATCCGTTTTCTTCGTGTTCTTCGTTTTAATACGTTTTATATCGTTTTAGCCCGTTGCTTACATTTTTTTATATATTGGTCCGTTTTTATATGTTTGTGTCGATTTTATCGTCTTTCTCACGTTTTATCCGTTTTGATTTGCTTTTATCGTTTCATATATTTTTATCGTTTTCATCCATTTTATTTGTTTTTGTCCGTTTTATACATTTTCATCCGTATTAATACGTTTTTATCCGTGTTCATCCATTTTTATTCATTTTCGTCCATTTTAGTACGTTTTCATCACTGTTTTTATCGTTTTGCGTTTTTATTCATCTTTATGCATTTTAATTAGCTTTTGTCTGTTTTTATACGTTTTCATCCGTATTTATACGTATTTATCCATTTTCGTTCATTTTTATTCATTTTCGTCTCCTTTTATCCGTTTTTGTCCGTTTTTGTACTTTTTCTTACGTTTTCATCCGGTTTTATACGTTTTTTTTTAAATATTATACGTTTTCGTCTTTTTGATACGTTTTAATTTGCTTTTATCCATTTTTATACATTTTCTTCGTTTTTTCTTACGTATAAAAAGTATGAAACATATAAAAACATAAGAAAATGTATAAAGCAGATTAAAACGTAAAACGTATAAAAATGGACAAAACGATGAAAACGTATTAAAACATAAGAAAACGGATAAAAATGGATGAAAACTTATGAGAACATAGAAAAACGTATAAAAACGAACGAAAATGGATAAAAAAACGTATTACGTGGATGGAATGATATGAAAACGGATAAAAACGTATGAAAATGTATAAAAACGGAAGAAAAACGGATGAATACTTATAAAAATGACCAAAATGTAAAAAAAAAAATATAAGCAAACGAGCAAAAACGTATTAAAACGGATGAAAACATATGAAAATGTAAGAAAAACGGATGAAAACGTATAAAAACAAACAAACGCGTATAAAAATGGATGAAACGTATAAAAGCGGACGAAAAGCGGATAAAACGTATAAAAGCGGACGAAAACGTAAAAAACGAGCGAAACGTATAAAAGCGGATGAAAGCGTAAGAAAAGCGTATAAAAAGCGTGCCTAAATTGAAAATCTTTAAATTATAAGCGTCCGTTATGATAAAGGGAGGACGAGGCAACGATTGTTAACCAAAAGGGCTAAAAGTGTAAATTATAGCGAACTTAGTTAACAGAAGATTAAATAAGGAACCATAGGTGTTATTTTTTTCAGAGATAGGGACTATCCATGCAACTTTAAACTTTCAGGGACTGTGAGTGAAACTTTGGACAAACCTTAGGGACCATCCGTGTAATTTACTCAATTTTAAACAAAATAAAGATATTAGACATAAAAAATTATACCTTTAGGACTTTAGGCCATTGAATTGTTCTTCCTCCATAAATAAATTATGAATATTGCATTAGAAAGTAGTGCAACAACAGCTATAATCTTCAATTTATTTTAAGATCGCTCAATTTTTTTTATCTATGGTTCGATTTGGAATAATAGGGTTGAAAGCAAAAAACTGGGTGGAAGTGTGGCTCGTAAATTGGTGGGTGGGTTTTGTTTTTGTAATTTTTAATTTTAACCTCTAAATATGTGTATGTTACTCCGCCTATTTTAAGTTTTATTATTTCATACTTTTGACACTTATATCTTTCTACCTGGTTTACAAAACAAACGAATTTTGATTAACTTTTTTGCTAAATGAAGAAATATTTATGCTTTTTTATTAAATCAATATTAAAAAGATAATAAATTTTAATTAAGCTCTTACTAAATAAGGTATGAATTAATTTTTTTGAAATGAAAAATTCCCACTAGGAGTTTTGTTTTATTATATAAAAAATGTAGGCCCATTAGTATTTTAGTTAGGCTTTAGCCCATGTATTTCTAGGGTTGTACCCCTATATATGTATTGTTTCTGGATCATTATTCTCAATTTGTTTGGGTTTATCCGTTAGTTCACAAGTCTGATGTTCTGTCTAAATTTATTCTGTTTCGTAATTTAGTTAAAACTCAATTCAACAAGATGACATAAAATCCTTTCGGTGTGATCATGGTGGTGAATTTGACAACCAGCGTTTCATAACCTTTTTCCAACAACTTATTCAATTCGTTTCATGCCCACGTACATCTCAACAAAATGGAAAATCTGAACTCATGATTCGTACTATAAATAACCTTATCGAGAACCTATTATTTCGGGCTCATCTACCCCTAATTACTTTGGACTGAAACCCTCAATATGGCAGTTTACTTATTAAATATCTTACCATCCCGTGCCATCAACAATGATGTTCGCCACACGCCTTTTGGTACCACACTGACATGTCTTTTACGTGTTTTTGGTTGCCTTTGTTACCCTCACCTAGATACCGAACACAAACTTGAACCACGTGCAAACCCCTCCATATATTTGGGACATGCCTCTCATCACCGGGGTTATCGCTGTCTTGACCTCAACACAAATAAAATTATCATTTCTCCTCATGTTACATTTGATGAGACGACCTTTCCATTTGGCTCCATGACACCAAATGCACCTCCCTCATATGATTTTTTGGAGGACTCCTCACATGTTATTTCAAATATCATTCATATGTCACCCACCACCACTACTACTGCACCAACTACGTTACCTCAAACGAACACCCATACTGTTCACACTCCTGATATCATCACCCCCCTATCCAAACAAATGATCCCACTTCCCCATCCACTGGCCCACATTCTCCGATTCCACCACATAATCAAACCCCGATTCCAGTGGACCTTCCTAGTCCCACACCCACACTCGATACTAGCCCAATTAACCAACCATCAACACCTGCAACTGCAAACCCAAACCCAGTTTCAGTTCATCCCATGGTCACATCGTTTTAGTGTCGGGACTATCGTCCCACTTAGCGTTCGGTTTTCATGTGTCATATGTATCTCCTTACCGAAGTCCTATACCTTGCTTTGCGTTTCATAATCCCAATTGGCTAAGCGCTATGGTGATGAGTATAATGCACTTATTAAAATAAAACTTGGATTATTATACCTCCCTCGATTTGCTAATATTGTTCGATGTATGTGGTTACTTCGCCATAAGTTTTTGGCTGATGGCACCCTTAGTCGTTACAAGGCTCGCCTTGTAGCGAATGGCAGTACCCAAATTGAGGGCATTGATGTTGATGAGACGTTTAGCCCCGTTGTTAAACCTGGTACTATTCGGACGGTTCTTAGTTTGGCTCTTTCTCAACACTGGCCGGTTCATCAGCTAGATGTTAAGAATGCCTTTCTTCATGGTGATTTGGCTGAGACAGTTTATATGCATCAGCCACCTGGGTTTTGGGATCCTGATCAGCCAGATCAAGTTTCTCTTTTACAGAGGTCTCTTTATGGTCTTAAACATGCACCTCGGGCTTGGTTTCAGCGGTTTGCTGCTTACATTACACGGGTTGGATTTAGTCCCAGTCGTTGTGACTCCTCCTTATTTATTTACAGACAGGGGACGGACACTGCTTACTTGTTACTATATGTTGATGATATTGTTCTCACCGCTTCCTCTGAGTTGTTGTTACAGCAGATCATTGCCTCACTTCATCAGGAGTTCTCCATGACGGATCTGGGTTCTTTTAATTATTTTTTGGGCATCTCAGATACACGTGATTCCACATGGATGTTCTTATCTCAGCGTAAGTACGCTACTGAGATCCTAGAGCGAGCTCACATGGCTGGTTGCAATCCCAGTCAGACTCCTGTTGATACTGAGTCTAAACTGGGTGATGATAGTGATTCGGTGTCTGATTCCACCTTATATCGGAATCTTGCGGGGTCTCTTCAGTATCTGACATTTACTCGCCTACGATATTTCTTATGCTGTTCATCAGGTATTTCTTCATATGCACGATCCGCGGGAGCCTCATTTCTCAGCTCTTAAACGGATTTTGAGGTATGTTCGAGGTGCGTTGGATTACGGATTATAGTTATATTCCTCCTCTCCTTCCTCGTTGGTCGCGTATTCGGATGCTGACTGGGCTGGTTGCCCAACTACTCGGAGATCCACTTCTGGTTATTGTGTGTTTCTTGGCAATAACTTACTATCATGGTAATCTAAGCGTCAACCAACGATTTCTCGTTCTAGTGCTGAAGCCGAGTATCGTGGGGTTGCCAACGCTGTTGCTGAGACTTGTTGGTTACGAAACCTTCTTGGTGAGCTGCATACACCGGTGTCTTCTGCTACTGTTGTTTACTGTGACAATGTCAAGAGTCTTTGTCTATATGTCTTCTAATCGATTCGGCATCAACGTCACAAGCACATAGAGATTGACATTCATTTTGTTCGAGATTTGGTAGCTGCAAGTCAGGTCCGAGTTCTTCATGTTCCTTCGCGATATCAGTATGCGGACATTTTTACTAAAGGCTTGCCTACAGCTTTATTTGAAGAATTTTGTTCTAGCTTGAGTGTTCGGTGCCCTCCCGCTCAAGCTACGGGGGAGTGTTAGTCGATATGTAGGCCCATTAGTATTTTAGTTAGGCTTTAGCCCATGTATCTCTAGGGTTGTACCCCTATATGTATTTCCTGTTATTGTAATGATCAGCATGGAATTCAAAACGAATACTAAACGTTAAACACTAACATGTTTGACAAAATGAGATGGAGCTGGAGCTGTAGCTGTAGCTTATAGTATAAACTGGAAGCTTGAGTTTTTTTTGTTTCCTTCATAAAGTTGTTTGGAAATTAATTTAAGTTGAAGCTTATTGTTGTAAAATCTCCTGATAATACATCAAATTAAATTCAAATATATTTAATTATTTTGCGAGTTAATCAGTTACTATATTTTTTAGGGTACTTTGGGTCTTTGCCTAAGTATAAGCTTTTAAGATATTCCATAAGCCTGTTACTGCTGACTTGGGCTCATGAAAACTTATAACTTATAAAAATTCTCCGTAAACCTATCTGACATATTTTATAAATTAGTTTATTTTAAAAGGTGAAGCCAAAAAAAATAGAGGAGGTAGGTGGAAATTAAAGAGAAGATTTCTTTAAATAACAATATTTGAGCGAATAACAACTTAATGGGTGTTATTTAAGCTTACTTTAAATATCATTTTTTTTCAAATATGAACTCATAATTTCTATTAAGGAGTAATATGATTTCAAAACATATAATTAAGGTAAATGAGTTTTAATAAGGTATGTATTAATATTAAGTAAAACATTGTTATCAAATGAGCTCATATTTGAAAATATTGTTATTTAAGGTAAGCATAAACATTGTTATCAATTAGTTTAATTTGTCGTTTTTTGAAGAAGAAAGTCAGTATTAGATGATGTCTCTGTTACCAAGTTTGGCCAACGAGTTCAATCAATCAATAAGAAAATAAAATCGTTTACATTATTCCATAACAAACTTCCTAAAATACAATAATTACTACAAATTTATAAAACATAAACATGGTAATAAAGTTTAAGGCATTCTATTTTTCCATTATAAATACACATCTCCCATAATCGTATACCACCCATTGTCGTAACAAGCTCACAACCATGGTTACAATTAATAACACGAACAAGAAAACAAGCCAAGGTCGTAAAAAGATCGAAATCAAGAAGATAGAAGAAAAAAACAGTCGTCAAGTCACATTCTCCAAGCGTCGTAATGGGCTTTTCAAGAAAGCGGCAGAGCTATGTGTCTTGACGGGTGCCAAAATCGTCATCATTGTGAACTCTCCTGGTGGTCGCGTGTTTGCTTTTGGACACCCTAATGTTGATGCACTTATCAACACATATCTTGCTAATGAAAAAAATGTGGACGTGGACATAGACATGGGCCGGTCAGAGTTGCCAACACATGAGTTCAACCAACATTATGCTGAGGTTTCAAGAGAGTTGGAATTGGAAAAGAGGTGTAAAGATATTATTCCCAGAAAAACGAGTAGCGAGTATTGGTTTGATGAGCCGATTGATGGGATGGATGTGTCCGAGTTAGAACAATATCTTTCTTCGTTGCATGAGCTGAAGAGAAAAGTATTGAATCGAGCTGATGAGTTAATGATGATGAATAATGCTCCGTCTATGTTCGGTCCAAATATAAATAATAACACTCCTTTAGCTATACAGGGACTGAATGTTCGGAGTCTACAGGGTCCGAATGTGTTTGCTAATGTGTGCAAAAATAACGGTCAGTACTATGTTGATCCTGCTTTGACGATGAATGCTAATGTTCAAGGCCAAGGTGGTGTTAACTATAATCTTGGTGGAGAGCTTGAGAAATTTTAGTAATCTTTGCTTGATGTTAAGTTGATTTTATTATTTATGGTGGACTTGATTTTAATGTTTATTGTTCTTGTAAACACTCGTTGAATATGTTTTAAGTTGTTAATTGATTGTTTTAACAATTGATTCTTGTGTCTTGTTATGGAAATCAGAATCTTTGCGTTTTTTTGTATGTTATTTATGGTATATATTTGTCAATTAGAAAAGATACTCAAGAGTGATGATGAAGAAATCATTTGGCGTTGTTCACAATGTGTAATTGCAATTATATAATTCAGGGTTGATACAGGCTATGTTTAGCGCGGAGCTTTTTAGAACTTTTTAAAGCAATGAGCGGTGAGCAATGAGCATTTTAATTTTTAATGATCGTTTGACAAAGAGCGGTGAGCGGTGGCTAATTTTTAGGAAAGCTAATTTTCCAATGCTTATTTAAGAAGCTGTGAGCATGGAGTGGATACATCTTGCTCACACTCACAGCCTATCGCTCATCTTCTATCGCTACTTTCACCAAACACAGCCACAGTGTTCCATATATACAAGGTTGAATTTTAGTGTAGCTTACATCTCCAACCACAAGGACAAGCTTAATTTACTTTGCTTTTAGCAATATCTGCCTTCTTGCGTTATCGGCGCCCATTGAAACCGCAGCTTCTTCACTTGCCACCGTTGATATGGAGATACCAGTGAAGTGGTCTGGCAGTGCTAAGAACCATGGGGTGATTTATGCGTCTTGAAGGAGGTGGTTTGTATAATTGGTTTGCCTGCTATTATTGTCAGCGTCACTTCAAACAAAGCAGAATGCTTCCTCTTTGGCCTACCATGGTTATTAACATTGATGCGAAGTAAAATAAGTCCCTAGCTAACATGTAAGTACTTAACACAATTTTTTGCCCCATACGTCCCATGGTGAAAATGGCATCCGTGGCATGAAATATATATTAGTTTTTTTTGCGACGATAGAGCCACTGTACGTTCAGTATCCTCGTTAGGCCAAATACCTGTTGGTGTGAAATATGATATTATTGTTAACTTTGTGATGTATTTATCAGCACTCACTGTGGCATGCTTCTACAGTATCATCACTGCCACTTCATCAATTTTAGCACTCAAAAAGATAGGATGAAGCTCCGAAAATCTGCAGTCTCGTTTTGCAATGCTAGTTTGTACCATACTAAATTCGTTTTAAGAAGACTCAGAGTCAACGGGGGTGTTCGGGATTGCTTTTTAAAACTTATGATATGCTTATTAAACGCTTCTCTTATTATGTCATGGTGAAACAATTAGCAGTTTTAAATAATCAAGTTAACGGTTGAGCGCTTACTAAATTTCTTATCTGATCGTGAATGCATGCGTACAGCTGTTGTTGGCTATCATTGTTGGAAAACATAATCCAATTAATCTTTGTAAAGGAATAAAACCATGTAATTTCTATGTTTTAGGTATCGCAAGTCGACATACAAAGCAACATAGCTGTAAGAATAGTTAAAGTTATAGTTTGGTTAGAAATTGTAAATTAGAATAGTTTAGTATGTATTGTGTAAAGCACGTAAACAAACTTTGGATATGGGCTGGATCAATATGGATCGATTAGTTTAGGGTATAACGGTTAAAAGTTAGGTTGTGTCGTTTGATGAATCGGTATAGCCAATGGTGCCGATTCATTGTGTATAAAACATCTAGATTCTGTAACAAACAAATTAACCCTTCCTGTATTTATATATCAGAGTTTTAAAGGGTTCAGCCAACCCTCTCTTGTTTCTTTCTTTTATCAATTCTTTGTATGATGTTGACATGAGTTTTTGTTTGATCATTCGTTCCTGGAGATATGTATATATCGAGATTAACAACCTGTAAACATTGGTATCAGAGCCAAAGGGGATTAAGCAACAACAGCAATTCATGTTATTTATTATCTCTCAAGAATCTGCCATCAATGCCCAGGATGAAAGAAGGAACAAAACCAGAATAAACTACACAATTTGCGTTTGTTACAATGGTTATGGACTTAACCAAGATGAAGATGTACTCAAGTGCTATTATAGCACAGAAAGGGTGTAGCAAGAAGGCAAAGGGATTTACTTGCCTTGAAGTCACAGAAATAATCATGAAGATCAGTGACAACACCAAATGATTGAAGACAACAAGATTAAAAGACTCAAGAAGGCATCAAAGAACAAGAAGATTGAAGAAGAAACAAAGATTAATTAGATTAGGGGGAATTTGTTGGAAAACAATTAATCTTTGTAAAGGAATAAAACCATGTAATTTCTGTGTTTTAGGCTGCAAGTCGACATACACAGCAACAATAGTTAAAGTTATAGTTTGGTTAGAAATTGTAAATTAGAATAGTTTAGTATGTATTGTGTACCGTAAACAAACTTTGGATATGGGCGGGATCAATATGGGTCGATTAGTTTAGGGTATAACGCTTAAAAGTTAGGTTGTATCGTCGATGAATCGGTATAGCGTCAATGGTGCCGATTCATTCATGTATATTACATCTAGATTCTGTAACAAACAAATTAACCCTTCCTGTATTTATATATCAGATTTTTAAAGGGTTCACCCAATCCTGTCTTGTTTCTTTCTTTTATCAATTCTTTGTATGATGCTGGCATGAGTTTTTGTTTGATC